>QWTY01024486.1:0-11104 GCA_008033365.1 Pseudorectes ferrugineus | reverse complement strand
TGTTCTTTTCATGCATGGAATTCTAAGGCTTGGTAACAGCAGATAGGGATTGTTTTAAATAGAAAAACAATAAGTAACTTTTTGAGGAGAAATTTATTATAAAACAAGCCATAGTTATCTTTAATTAGACCCAAGGAATAGCCAATGGAAAAATAACTTTATTGAATTGATAACACTACTACTGAGAACACTTTTCTAGTTGATACATTTTGATGATTGCAGGAATCAGACAGTGTAACTAAAGGGGCATATGCCATAAATGCCCTTCTGTCTCCAGAAACTGTACATCTCCACACCGCACAAGGTATTTTGCAAGTTAGCATCCAGCTAAACGTGAAAAAATGTTCACTGAGACTCAGATATAATTGAGCAGTTAGCTTTAATCTGTCACACACTCTGCTCTGCTACTGCACCTTGCTTTGAAGTTCAAGTATCTTGCATTGAATTATTTTGATCTTTGTTTTAGAAACTCTGCAAATACATCCTGTTCTCTCCTGAGAAAGTCTACTGGGCTACTATTCCACTGTCAGCATGCCAATCCCCGTGTCCCAGTATCTGTAGCTGCTATCTCCTGACCCACACCTAGTGCATCTGAAGATGCACTTCCTGCCTGACCTGAAACATCTTATGGATTTTTGGTCCTGATTTCCCACAGTGTTTGCTCATACACTTCAGTCCTATCCAGAAATGCATTTCTAATCTAGGCCAGGTTTCCTTTGTGTTTGCCCAAGTGTCTCATTCCTCACTGGAAGAAGCTGTTCCAGTCGTGGGGCTGCAGAAAACCTACTGTCACAACAGAATATCCATTCTGTTGACTAAAACATAATTTGCTCCTCTTAAGTTCTTCTCTAAATTAAATTAATGTAATTAATTTTTAACATTACTATCTTTGCAATTATTTGTGGAACTCCACAATGGAGACTCCGATGTGGTGTTTTTAAGAAAGACTTTAGATGAAGCAGTTTCAATGGAGTTCAAGGAAAATGCATGTTCCTGTGAATTTTAGTAACAAGTCTAGGAAATGATATTGAAAAATTCCCAGCTACAGTGAACAATTAATCTAGAGCTGCTGCAAAATTTCAGTTGGTTGTCTGGAAGACACCAGCTGCTTTTCTCTGATGCCTGTATGTGTAGTTTCTAGGATGGATAGCAAATCTTTGTTGCACTTGGGTTGTTTGAACGAGGTGCAAAAATTACTTACGTTAATTCCTAAAGAGCAGATGCTTTCTAATTGTGAAAAAGCTGAAATCCTGTACCATTCCCAAGGTTTTCTGAGAGCTTTAGATCACTGAAGGTGCCACAGCCTGTTTTTATTCACCTGACATCAACTCTCAAGATTTCTGTCGTTCTAGTAACAGCTGTAAATATTCTGGAGTACCCAAATAGCTGAATGAAGATCTTTGGTTTTGTTTTATTAAGTGTTTACAAATATTTGCATTAAAAAGTGAGGTGCCAGCAATACAGAACTGTAATACTGGTAAACCCAGTGTCATTTCCAGTGGAATCAGTGGACCTATTCTCAGTGATTACCAAGCCAAAGGGGGTGTGTGTCATGCTGCAGTCTCAGCACAAAAATGATTCCTTGCATTTTTCAGAGTTCATTTTCCATCCTGAGTCCTAACTTTCAAAGGGGTTTCTAATTATTCATACGTCCAAGAAAAATACACTCCAATTCAAGTAAGTTGGGTAGCTTAATAGAAAATTTAAAATGTGACATATAGGCTGATTTTATTGGAGAAATACAGACTAGTTATATTTCCTAGTGAAAGGATTTAGAAAAAATAGGATACAGAGGCCAAGACAATGCCACTGAAATTCCAGAATGTTTTAAGCCACAAAATTTATTTTTTTTTTCTCCCAAATATTGATGAGAAGAAACTTGGATGATTTATGTCCCCTCTCCTCTTCTTTCCTCTAGGTGATCAGTTCTGACGTGTTTGGAAAATAATCATATCATACATGTTTGGGCATGTATCTTTCCTGTCTCATTATGAACTATTTATCTCTGACTAGTAGACTTTTTATTTTAATGTGCTTTTGTGGAAGAAGCACTTAGGATAATCTTACTACTGTGTGACAAGGCTTCCTAAAATGCTATAGCAGTTTTCACAGAATGCTGATAAAACTTTGTAGCACAGTCCACCACTGTGCCTTTTGTACATGTTGCATTTATTAATTTTTTTAGGAAAATTTTCTTCAGAATATCTTAGTTTAGAAAATGTATTGAACATTATAAAAGGAAGAATGTCAAAGGTTAAAGCTCTTAACTGTCTAACTCTGCAGGTTTAGGAGGCTTGCAAAATATACATAAGTAATCTTCTTTTGCATAAAAATATTGCACTGCATTTTAGAGGTATGTTGATATATTACAAAGCTCAAAAAGCTAGGTGGTAAAACTTCAACTTTCAGTCCAGTCAGACTAAAAGATTTTGATTATGGAAACAGTCATTGGTACTATGAAAAGTACTACCCAGCATTCAGACTGGTGTGTTTTGTATGATTGTTGCATTTTAATGGAGGCTGAGGCTACTGATGGTTTTGTAATACTATAAATATTTCTGGTAGAGGAAAATTATTGGCTAAATTATAGGTAGGCTCTAAAGGTGTAAATGCAATTCAGTGCATGAAAATGTCTAAAATGAAATGTTAATAGATATCTACAGCTTGTAATACATCTAATTCATTCTCACTTGTTCTTTCATACCTTTCTGAGCCCTGAGTCAGAAGGAAGGGAAACTGATGGCAACTTGAGAGGCTGTTTGTTTCAGCATCTAGGTATTTTGTCTTCTGCGTGACTTCTACTTTTTTACAGCCATTACAGGTATAGAGGTTGATAACTGAACTTTGAAATCAACAGGAACATAGCATTCACTTAATCAGCCATGGTTGCACTAAATAATGCTGTCAGTGTCTAGTTTGTTTTGTAAAAATTATCAATATATTGATTGTCCGGCTTCTGTGCAGTATCAGTTACTACCTTAATACTCTACAGACCTGTCAAATAGCTTGGGCAAATGGGGAGATGGAGTTATATATCCACATTCCCTGTTACCCTGTGCTTCAAACCTACTGACTGTTACATACACTGAAGTAAAGCTACGTGATTATCTAAGCATAGCCATTATAGGCAAGTATAAAAATCCTGTGTCTTGAAGTGCGTTCAGTGAAAGGCCATAACACAGTAAGAAAACTCTCCTAACAGGTGTGCTGTAAAGCATTCTGTGTTCTCTAATGTAACCATAGGCTAGAAAAGATTTGCTCTGTTTCTGTGGTGCTGATAAAGTATGTTGTGTATAAAAAAAGGTAAGCCATGTGATGGTGGTAGCAGTTACCTGCTTATAAAGGTTAAATGAATGGACAAGTGGAACAAATATTCTAGCACATTCTAAAGGTGCTTTCTGCTGCTTCCACAAGATACCAAGCAGCAGTCTAAACTAACACTGTCCTCCCTCCAAGAATGTTGTCATAGGGTCATGATGTGGGATAAGGTGGAGCTAGGGGAAGTGTTTTAAAAACTGTTCACCAAAGCTGTAAATTACAGTAGCCCATTGAGCTGTTTCAGTTTGTATCCAAGATTCAGTGAGTCTCCTGTGACCCACTGCCTTGAAGGCTTGAAGGAATTAATTGGAAAGAATCTGAGGAATTAATGGAATTAATGACATGAAGTTGTGCTTTATATGCTATATCTCTCTAGACCTGCATGTGTATATTAGTATAAATGGTCTGTCTGATGGGCTTGTCAAAACATCAAAATCAAAGAAAAATGCTGGTAGAGTAATTATCAACTTGAAATAGGCCATGAGCCCTAAGTAGACCTTGTTAGGAGTATTTCATTAGTTTAGTAATGAATAATAGACACTTCTCCAATTAATTAATTAATATTCGTATTGAGTTGTTAGGAAAAAGCTAAGTATAGACAGGTATAAACAAACTAAATAAAATAAACCCCAAATAGGGAAAGAATTATAAATATCTAATTATAAATATATAATTCCTAGTAATAACATACTAGATAGTCCTGAGGTGTCCTAGAGTGCTTGGGGGAGTATGAGCCTTTCCAACTTTCAACTCTGTTCTTGAAATCAGGGTTTAGGAATGGTAGTAAACATTTGTGGTACCTTTAGTCAGTTTGCTTAGTGTCTGAGCATCTGTCTCTACAATAGGGATAACAATACATTTATTCCACGAGAGGGTAGTGAGATTTAATGTCAAAGAATTTGTGTAAATTAGGTAAATTTGAAGTGCTGGATGAAGCAGGGTAGATGCATGGCAGAAGGTCTGAACACAGCAAGTGAAAGGAAAGAGCCTTCAATCTGTTTTGATCTGCTAATGAAAACTAACTAGTGCCAATAAACTAAACTAGGTTTTTCATTGAGAAAAAAGTGAGCATAAATTTTTACTTCCTTGCAGTCTTATGAAAGCGTAGGAGATGTCTCTCCTCTCAATCAGGAGCATGCCAGTGCAGAACTGAAGTTCTGTACTACTTTGCTGGTGTTCCAGGCAACCCAGTTTCTTCCCCATCCTTCAAAACGAAACAAATTCAACCCACCAAAAACCCTGTTGCAGAGAACAGTCTAAGAGCAACTGTGAGTTCATAATTTTATTTTGTTTTATTTATTCTGTTACAAGACAATTTGGCATTCATCAGAAAACTCCCTTTTAAGCAGTGGTGCTCGCTGCTTTTAGAGTGCATCAGGTTTTGGCTGTAAAAGTTGCCTGTGAGGTACTTTGTGTTGCCTCGGCCAGTGTCAGACCAGTCGCTTACTGTGGTACATCACTAGCTACACACGAGAAAGCTCAGTTCAGAAAGCCATCGTTAAGCAGAGGCTGGAGGGGAGGGTGGAGGAGAGGAAGATCTGCTGGAAACTCAACAGGGAGCTCTGGGCGACTGGCAGGATATGAAGGCGGGTGGCAATCCCTCTCGGGGTCGCACGTCTCTGCGAACAGGTCTGTGCAGGCTGCGGGATGTGCTGTGCAGGCTGCTGGATGTGAAGGCCTTCCAGGCTCACAAACCATTCTCTTGGGCAGCACAGCACAAGGATGCTGCGGTGTGGATTTTGAAGGTTACGTTTGTGTTGGCTGCATTCCTTGTTCACAGAGTAGGAAAGGCTAAAGACCTCAGGCTGTTGCTGGGTGGTAGCTATTTCAACTTGAAGGCGTGTAGCTGCCTGAGAACAGCATGCTTTTGTTTTGCTTTGTTTCTTTTTTTTTCTTCTGGTGGAAGTTTTAATTCGTTGTGATGCTTTTTAAGCAGTTGGCAGAGATGTGAATAGACACTTTACTTCTTCAAAAGGCTTGTGGAATAGAATTGCATAACTTTGTACTTTTCCTATGCAAAGCAGAATAAGTTCGATGTAAATACAGTGGCTAGTCTCTGAAAGATACCTTGGTTTCTTCCAAGTCCTATTTATACCCCATGAAATCCAGTAACTGTAAAGTCACCTCTGCTGCTATGAATTGTCTCACTGAGGGATGAAAGAGGAGAAGTTTGGGTAGAGATACCTTGGCAAACAAGACCTGGAAGTTCTCTCTCTCCTAGGAGCTCCAATAAGGTTGCAGCTAGCCAGCAATCTGTCCTGAACAACAGATCTCTGATCTTTTAAAAAGTGTTAGTGAGCCTTCCAGAGAATTCTTCTTTCTTGTTTCTGTGCTGTTTAATTGCCTTTTTTTTTTCCTGGATTCTGATGAAAATAGGTGCAGTTGAAATTCCTCTGAGGCAAGGCCAGCACTTTTAGGAGTATACATTGCATATGGGATTAGGAAGTGTTTCTCAATAGGCTTCCAGTGGTTTATGTCTGTTATTCAGGGAATTATGCCAAATTCTGGTAACATTTGTTGAGATGTGAATTCTAACAGCTCTTGGCTTTGCCTTCAGTCAGGGTAGCTGCTATGCTATGTCTGAAAATATCCGTCTGCTTCCCTGTAGCCTGCGTATCACTGTTACCAGCCTGTTCCTCTGTCATACTATGGCAAGATGGCTGTAATGGGTACTTCGTCTTTCAGCTGATTTGGATTAGCAGCAGTTGTTGAATGTGGGCATTTGTGTATTGCTCATGCCTGCAGTGAAGCAGCTTTGTGCTACAGCCATGTTAGTAAAACATGTAAAGATACTTTTGAGTATCTTAGTTAGGCCTTGATTAAACATGAGAAGTGATGTTTGACTTTGGACATGGGAATTTCATTTATTGTAAGGCTTTTTACTTATGATGGCTGGGCTTTATAGAGTATTTGACATTATTTGCATTCTTCCCCACAGAAACCTGAGCTGCTGGGGCTGGTGACTGCTCAGTTTAGGAATACAGGACACCTAGTGGGATAAGTATTGGGAGGGTGTGGTGATTTGCTTGGATTTGAGATGATAAACTGTTGGGTTTTTTCTTTTGTGTTTGGTTTGTGTGAGCCAAAATAGTTTGCATTTTCTAAGAATGAAGATATGTATATATATTTAATCTCCTGTAATTATAATAGTTGTGATAGAAATATGTTTAATTTGGTCCTGGAGCCCAGAGCTGTCTCGATTGTGCAGAGGCTTTTCTCACTAAAAGCCGTTCTCCTGCGAGGTGAGGCCCTGTGGAGCAGTGCTGCAGTAACTGGCTTCAAGAGCTGCTGTAGCTGTGGGCACTTGACAGTCTCTCTTGAAAATTCGTATTTTGGTTAGGAGCTCTTGGTATTGCATTCAGACCTTTCCTTTTTCTGTTTATACCTCCATGATTTCACCAAAAATGCTCAGTTTTAAGCATGTTTTCTTCCTTGTGAATATTTGG
The DNA here is from genome assembly GCA_008033365.1 of Pseudorectes ferrugineus. Lineage (NCBI taxonomy): Eukaryota > Metazoa > Chordata > Aves > Passeriformes > Pseudorectes > Pseudorectes ferrugineus. The sequence goes on along the minus strand of QWTY01024486.1, from coordinate 4,340 downwards.
TACAAGTTCTGCTGTGGTCTTGCACAATTTTTGACAGCTTTTGTGGCAAATGGCCACTGATGCTGAAGAAAATCTCTCTGAAGAAACAGAAGTTGAAGAAAAAGCCGATTCAGCGTGTAGCTTAGATGAAGATCACAAATACTCTGTTACTGTGACAGATGGTGGTAATTTAGGATTCTTCCTTGAGCAGACTGATGCCAGTCTTGAGGATCTGTAACAGGTTTTCAAGGAGAATCCTGCGGTTCTCACAGCTGTTTGAAGCATGATGTTTCACCCCATTTTTCTCACTGTTCCCTTTTCTGTTTTCAGGGTTGCTGCCTGCCTCATCTGGCTTTGTGGTATTGCTTGGTGCGCTGTCCTTTATTGTTCTGAGCCATTACTTGAATGCCTCATTAAAAGCTCTGTGCTTCAGGGAAAGGGAGAGAGGTGCCTTCTCAGGGATCAGAACTAGGATTGGCTGGGGATCAGTAAAACTTCCTTTCCTTCTCCTCCAGCATGCAGAGTCATCATCCCAGCCTTACTGACTTGTCACTTGTACTTGGTGCTCTCTAGTGACGTTTCTTGAGCACAGTAAAAACCACAAAATACATGGACTAATAAGGGTGGAGTAATTTGGGATTATTGCAAGTGTCCTTGTGCTTGCTCTCCCAGCTCAACAGGAAGCCTTTAATAAGAGTTTTCCTAAATAGTGTTGCATGCGAAATAGGGATTTCTGCTTCGTTCTTTTAACAAACAGCCATTTCATGAAACAGTGTGGTTTTTTGCTTTTGGTACATTCCAGAAGACTTTATACCTTTGCTGGTTACTGATTGATAGTTCTGTGCTGAGCTCCCTTTAATTTTGCAATAAACTAACAAGGAGGCTGAGACCACAAATTTACAGAAAATGGCTTATTTACTCAACTGGATTTACAAGGATGACAAAGTCAGATTTAGTAGTTTCAGTGTGGTCTAGGAAGGGCAGGAGGAGTCCTTGAAAAATTGTACTGTATAAATAACCAAACAAAATATAGTTTGCTTATTCTTCCGTGTAAAGTTCTTAGGCCAACTCTCTCCCAGGACCTGCAGGGATTTTCTGCATATGCTGGAACTTTGCTATTCCAAATAAATGGGGGTGTTGTGAGTTTAGGCACAATAAATAAGTTTTTTTTACTTTTCTAATGTTCTTCCAAAAAACTAGCATCTGCTGAAATCACATCAGTGGAAGGTGACTGTTTTCACAACCACATATAAAGATTTTAACAGGATATTAACACTGTTCTTGACTTCTGGATTAAATCTTAGAAGTAGCAATGATCTGTCTAGAACCTGAATGCTGTTTTCCTTGAGAAGTCCTTGTGTCCATTTTTTTCCAGGTATCGGCACCTATAAAAAGTGAGAAAGTGATCAGAGGAGTGAGTTGTGGGGTTTTTTTAACATGTCTAAAATTAGGAAGTTGAAAAAGTATTCCCACTGTCTTCTTGTGTTTATCTCTGTGTTTTCTAACTAAGAAGGATTCTTCTTGCTGTCATAACACTTCTAATTATTAGATGGGGTTATTTTACAATCTGAGGTTGCTATGCTGCAGTAAAAATTTGAAGTAAAAGATTTGGAAATTGTGTGGTCCGTCATTTGTGTGGTATTTTAAGTAGTAGACTTTTTCCCAGAAAGGATTTTGAAATCTGAATCTGAGTGAATTTCTAAAGAGTTGGCAATTCTGTCAGAATTGGAAGGCTGAGGACTGTAAATTTTCACTTGTTAAATAACTCCCTTAACCAATGGCAAATGAATAGGCTGAAAGCTTAAGGGCAGTGGTTCGTTGGACTCCATGGGAGACTGCATGAGGCATGTTTCTAGTGTTACTGAGCTGTCTAGCTGACCTTTTCAGCTTTTTTCCCTCTTTTAGCAGTAGGGAGTGTTTTCCATTCACGCACAGTTGCTGACGGAAGAAGCCCTACACCCTTTGTTCATCACAGTAGAAACAGAAAAGCAATAGCACAACTTCCTTACCTGTTGCATGTGTCAGGACACAGTTGTGCATGGAGAGGTCTGATGGTGTTTTGTGACTCTTAGTGGCAATGAAAATACTTTGTTCCATTAGTTGATGTTGGAAGTAGGAGCTCCTCTTAAAATACTGGGTGTTTTTTAAATACAATGTATTTTAAAATACTGTGTATTTCAGTATGATAACATCAAAATACCACATAGTGTCATTCTCACTGTTGAGTGTTCTGCTGGAAATTAATAAATGTATGACTGGCTTTGAACCTCTTGAGAGGAAGCTGTGCTTGGCTGGTAATGATGTCCAGTATCTGTCCAAAGGAACCACAACAGAGGCAATTTTTCCTTACCTGCTTAGCCTGGGGACTTGGCAGGTCTCCTGTACTAAACAGGTTAAATTAATGACAGATCTACAATGAAAAGTTGAAGAAGTGCAATTGCTAGTTCAGTGCAAGGCACTCTCTAGTAAGTCTGCTTGGACTGGAGGCCCAGCTTGTTTCCAAGCGCTGTTTAGCAGTGTGAGGTGGTTTCTTTCAAGTGTGGCACCTATCGGACCAACCCGAACCTTCTTGTTGGTGGTTTGCAAGATACAGCATAATTAACGTCAAAAATAGCATTATATTCTATGCACACATGTATGAAGCGACGTATGAGACTCAGCTGATGCTGTCCATGCATAAATGTGATTCCTCACCAGAAAGTCTCAGAGCTGTTTCACACCAGATCTCCTTTGTCTGTCTGTGTGTTCTCTCCATATCACACACAAGTTTAACCATTCCCTCAAACACCTATTTGCAACTCTCTGAATGTGTTGAACCATTTCAAAGGATAGCATAATGGAGTGTAAGCATGTCTTTCAGGTTAGTGAAGGAGACTTTGGGGAAAAATTAATAAATTCTTTAAATGTGCCACTGGAGTCATGTGATACCAGTATTCAGGGCTTCAAGTTTGATGCCTGTAGGACTGGTGGCTGCTGAAAACGTAGGGTCTTGTTTAAATGGCACTTTCCACTGCCAAAATATTCGTGACCAAAGTTTTACTCACAGAAAAATAAAACTTCGGACTTTCCAGTGAGGGCATATGGTTGAAGTTTTGAAGACAGATGTATCTATTCAGAGGAATTTGCTGAATCTGTGTGCCTTTTTTCTTCATAACTGTAGCAAAGGACCAGCTCTTTTCTTTTTAGTGACCCACAGCTTGTTTGAGCTAGTGAGTTTGGACTTCTCTGCACGCTCTCAGAGTGAGGTTCAAACTGTATTATGGTAGCTGCACAAAGATACATGAAAATACATATATATATGTGTGTGTATATAAATCTATAAATATATATATATATATATGACAATAGGAATACCTGTACCTGATGAAAGAATTTTGCAGTAAGCAAGGCTGCAGAAGTGTGACGAGGAATTTGATGCCAAATTTAGTGCTTAGCTAACAGCCTCGTCTTGCGGCTGAACATGTCTTATGGGAGAACTGCATCTGTGTTGGCTCTGCAGGCCTATAGAAATGAAGAATAATTTTCAATTAACTCCAAAATAAGCATTCTGTATATACATATGGCTTCATCTCAGAGGTAGTGTGTTTATTTGAGATAGTATTTAAATATGTATTTAAGCAAAATGTGTAACCATCAGCGAAGTCCTGGAACTAAGAATATGCTTAATTCCCATCCTTAGAGCAAGTCAGAGAAGAACGTTTACTTGGGTAGGACTCTGCTTTTTTAAATTGATTTTTTAAAACAGTATAGCAGGGAATCTAGGGTATTAGTATTGAATAGTTACTGAAGGATACATCAGAAATTGAAATCTAGGTTCAGAGGCATAGTTTGAGTTAAACACAAAAGGTGAAGAAGATTTTCAGTCCTACAGCTAACAGGGCTGTGGAGTTCCTGGTTAAGGAGGAATCTGGAAGATTTTAAAAAAAAGCAGTTGCATTATTCTTGTTGTGCATTTTTCTTTTGATTTTTTTTTTTTGAAGCCTTCAAAGTTAGTTTCCTTTGAAGGAAAGCAACATGAAATATGGTGTGCTTAGGTATTTTTTTCTATTAAAAACGTTCCTCAAGCATGGTAACATTTCTTTAAAATGTGGTGCATAAATAATAAAATACGTGACGGCACAGTACAAAGATTATCTTGGCACGAGTCTGGGGTGACTGAATCACTTACAGAGCTTGATACTTGTTAATAATGTGATCATTGCAAAGTGTGCCAATGAAAACTTCATACCTCACCAGTACGTGTGAGTATAAGTTTGTTAGTGTGTTCTGTTTCAGCACATTTTCTAGTATTGGATACTATGGATACGTGAGTCTGTGGCTTTTGTGACACAGTGAAAACAAAGAGAATGGTTTCAAGAAGG
>QWTY01024484.1:13971-27567 GCA_008033365.1 Pseudorectes ferrugineus | reverse complement strand
TTTTGGTTTTTGGGTTTTTTTAAGTAAGAGATATAGTAAAGGAGATCCTCTGCTGCTGTAAATCAGGACAGTGTTAGGAATTTAAACAGAGAGTTTTGAGGTTGAGTTAGGATCTAGTGTTTAGGGACTGTGGATATAGGGTAAATTAACACAAATAGATTTCTGACTTATTAACCACACAGAAAGATAACAGAGTAGGCTGAGAAAGGATATATATATGTATTTATATATATATATATATAAAAGAAGCAATGCAGGAGTGCATAAATATTATTTAAATGTATTTTCATGTAATAAATGTGTTTATTTAAAATAAATATAATAATATAAATGCACTATTAATCCCTTTACATTTACAAATATGTGAATTTAGTGATAATGACTATTTACATTTATTAATATTCATAGTTAATGTATTTACAGCAAAAATGTTGCTTATTTGCTGTTTTTTTAGGAAAAAGAAAGGCATTGAGGATTGACTTTATAGCTGGGAGAAGGTAGGCAGAATAACGCAGATCAAAATTTGGAAATCCACATATGCACATCAGGCTGACCATGAATGACCTTGGAGTGTCTTTTGTCAAATTTTCCTTGGGCATAATTTGTGATGAAGTAATAAAACTTGGAAAAGCCTGTGCTATCAGTTAGGAGTCTTTGCTTAGAGGGAAAAAAGTCTTCCCTAAAGGATAACTCGGCTTCTCCTTTTTCCTAAGGGAAAAAAAATGCTGGGGACTCACCCTCAAACACAGAATCACAGGACCGCTGAGGTTGGAAAGGAATTCCAAGGTCATTGAGTCCAAACTGTGACTGATCCCCACTGTGTCAACCAGACCACAGCACTGAGTGCCATGTCCAGGTGTTCCTTGGACACCTCCAGGGATGGGAACTCCACCACCTCCCTTCCAATGTTTCTCAACCCTTCCTAGGAAGAAATTCCTCCTGATGTCCGACCTGAACCTCCTCTAGTGTAGCTTGAGACCGTTTCCTCTTGTACTGTCAAACATGGCACAACCTCAGGATTATGGTCACACGGAGGAGGGGCTGGGACAGTCTTGACCTTTTTTTGGCAAGTGAGAGGACCAAGTTGCTTGGAGCTTCCACAGAGAACCTTTGAGCCCATTTCCCAGAGTTTCTTTGTTCCTACCCTGTCTTTAACCTTAGGCACTCATAGACATGTTGAAGTCTCTCCAGAGAGGGTTGAGCTCCCCTCTTGGCTTTACTGGTGAAAATCCAGAAACTCCTTCAGAAGTAACCTGGGTTTTGATCTTTGATTGACTTTGGCTACCAAGGGAGCTGATCCTGCAGGATGCTGAACCCTGCTGTTAGAACTGAAGGGTTTGGTTGTGATTTCACTACTGCAAACCTCTGGTTTAATGGGGCGAGGGACCTCTACATGGCCAAAGCAGCAGCTGAGTGAAGTGACCCTCACAGAGGACTGAAGTGACCCCCACAGAGGACTGGGCCTGTGGTTTGTTTATGGAAAACCGATCCGGGGCTGGAAAGCTGGAGTGGTGATTACACAGAACACTCGCCGGCTCCCGCTCCGTCCCGTGCCAACAACAACAGCGCAACGCTCCGAGTCAAACCTGCTCACGGAGCCGGGGCTGAGCGGAGGCAGCAGTCAATGGATGGGACTCCTGCCAGCTCCCAGCCAGCCAAGGGTGTTTTGTTCCTTTTTAGTTCACTCGGATCACGTTCGTCTCCGATGCTGGGTGCAATTTGGAGGTGCCGCAGGAATCCGCCGGGAATGTTTTGAGAGCTTTGGCACCATCCCCAACGGCAGCAGAGACCAACCACTTGGTGTTATCTCCTTCCTTTGTCCATCCCATGACACTTCCCAGCTCCTCTCAGCTTCTAATTTAGCCTTCCCATGGAATAATGTGCTGCAGATTATTTAACTGTCTTTGCTTTTAAAATTGGAATGTTTTCATTTCCTTACCCACATTGATCAGTGAATTGAGGCATGGGTAATGTGGAGGGAAGAGTCAAGAATATAAATATTATAGACAGAAGAAACAGTTAGATTTAAGCACAGTTACCTTTAATAACCCTGTATATTTGTTATATACATATAAATACATATATTTGCTCTAATATCAAGTGAGTTGTATACATGTATAAGCTGCCTATGAGTACTCTCTACAAAAATCAACATTTTAAAAGACATAAATGCTTGTTGAGGGCTAAACAGCTCCTAGTTCTTCATCACTGGAAGGTATGATAGAAATAGAAATAAACCTTTGAAAGTCACCAGGTAATTTTTTAAACTCTCCTGCTCAGCAATAAAAGAAGACAAAAATCATGGGAGTAACAAGGAAAAGGAGTTCAGAGGCCAGCACACTGGAAAAACAAAAATCCTCACCTGTAAAAAATGAATACACTTTTAATTGAATCCTCAGCTTCTTCAATTCCCACAAAGAAATAATTTCTTTGTAAAATTTTGCCATTGCATTTAGGGAGGGAAAAGCTTAGCCAGTCATTTATTCAGGGAACACAAGCAAAAAGGTGTAAATTTTAATGCTATAAATTCTTGTAGCTCCACTTAAGCAAAAGAAACAGCTGCTTACACCTGCTGTTGATCTAACACAGCTTAGCACCTTTCTAAAACATCTTCTAATGTCTCCAAGCACTCTCTTGTGGTTTTGTCATTTTGTTTTAATTAGATAGCGGGAAAAAAAACCTCTAGAAAGATAAAGGCAAAAGCTTCAAGGAATGGAGTGCAAAGATCTGTGGGCTAAGGGAAAAGAAAACATCAAATTTTAAACAAGGACAAAAAAAGACAAAAACTAAGATTCAAATTGTGAATTTATTAATACTATTCAGAAATTGCAAAACGTTTTAAATGTAAAACACCCAAAATTTTGGAACTGCTCCTAAAGTAGAATACAGATAAATTTATATGGAGAAATGGATCAGAGGTACTATTTGTAACACTTTAAGAGAGTATTTGAGTTTATGAAGTTGATACTAATAAGATTTGCTTTACATTTGTTCGAAGAGACAAAACACTCCTCACCATTTCTCATTCACATAATGAGAAACTCGAGACAGAAAATCAGCATTTATTATGCTTTTAAGACTGTTGAGAACTGAACTGAGGTACGCTTTACCCCTCTGATGTCTGTCACCAACATTTTTGTTGATCTTGGGGTTAAATATGATCAATGCAATGAGTTTGGCCTGCATAGGAAGCTTGTAATAACCTGAACCACAGCTCCCAGGAATATCGTAGAGAAAAGGGAGAAAGACAGCGCCTGATTAATGTGAAACCAACCTAGAAGAGACAATTCTGCTTAAAATATATTTAATGTTTCAGCATAACTAATATATTACTATTTATCTTGCTTTTTTTTTTTTTTAATATATACTTCCTTTCTTTTTTTTTTTCCCTCCTTGAGTGAACGACCAAAAAGCTTGGAGAAAACACTTTTTTTTCCTTCCTGAAAATAAATGCAGTGGTTTTCATTGAAATTCAGACAAGTAGTGCCAGGCAAGAGTCCAATTTATGCTGCGGTCTCTTCTGTGTCACTCTAGTAATGAAGAGGAGATATAATATGAGCAAGAAATTACATTGGGTTCACCAGTTTTATTGATTTGGTTTTCAGCTGGGTGTAAAGCAATTTTATTTCCAGTGCATTTTAACTCTGGAGCACAAAGAGAGTTTCTGGACTGCCTAAATTTTGATAAAGGGATCATTTTACCTCTCTGCTGTTCACAAGGCAGTGAAAGGACCAGTAAACCTCCTCACAAAGCCAGAAGACTTTCACAATAATATCTAGTGGAAGAAAAAGGCCTTTTTGCTCCATGTCTTTCCTCCACTAACCCAGAGCATAAGCAAGGATATTTCCCAGCAGAACAGGCAGCAGCCAGCGAGGGAACAGAGTGTTTATCCACTTCCCTGAGAGCTGAAGTGTGCTTTTCCACCCTTGTTATGTTAACCTCTGATACCAAATGTTAGTCTTGCCTGCCCTGTGTATGACATTGGCAAGCACAGGGGAGTAACAAAAAAAAATAAATCAAGAAAAAAAGATCATTTTGGCTCTTCACAGCAAAACAACAAGGAAGGACCATTTGTGCATCCCTTCAGTTGCTAAACTGTGATCTCTCAAGGTTTTCTGTCTGTGTTGTCTCAGTCATATCCATCCAGAATGCAGGAGCTCCAGTGCTTAATCCATGTTTGCAAAGTTGCAAAGTGGACTTTTTGCTTGAATCTTAGCTATGGAGTGCCCTATTGTGTGGGTCTCCTTCAGGAGAAGTTATTACAAAATATTCAGGATCAGATTTCCTGCATTATTTCCACTGTACCAGGCCAGAACAGAGTCATGAAAGGGCATTAACTTTTTAATACTGAGTGGAAATCTGTCAATTAAAATACCATTTTTGCAATAAATACATAAATATAAGGTAAGTATTACAGTAGCATGATATTCTCATTTTAGTTTTTCAATCTTTTAGCTTAAAATACTGACTGAACACTGTTTTAATATCTGATCCAGACTGATCTTACTGATAACTTTTAAGGTTTTAAGATCCACTTTAAAAACTGAATCCTTTTGAGTACAAAAGTTGCAAAACCAAAATAATCTTTGAAGTAGAAATTTCAGTAGTAGAAAGTTTTGCTCTTGTAAAATATTACTGAAATATTTTCGTTTGCTTCTTTGTTTCACAGAAACAAAACTGTTGTGTTTTGGGGGGGTTGGGGGTTTTTTTTGGTTTTTTGTTAAAATACAGTGGCAAAGCAAACATCTCACTTGAGATTTGGAAACATCCAGTACCAGCACCAAATATTCATGATAATCTGGGAGCACTGGTAGAAGACTATGTTTTCATGTCAGAGCTGGACTCTGGCTGCATTTTTCAGTAGCGAGGATGACTCTTGAATTATAGCTTTTAACAACTGGCCTGAGTAGGCGGCAGTGTAAATAATTGCAAAAGTGGCTGTGCCTCAGGCCATTGTAGAAGAGGTAAAGTCATGCCTTATCACCTTCCTCTGCACATTGACATGATTTTACAGCCTCAGATTGCATGAAGTGTTATCTTTGTTTCTCTAAATTCCCCTGACTGCAGCTATTCTTGTTCTTTTCAGTCCTATTTACTTTTCCAGCTAGCTGTTTCATCCCTTCTTTGTCTTCTTGTTGGCCTCCCACTTCCTACACAATGCTACTCCACTTTTTTCCCCACAAGCCCCAGAACTGTTGTTACAAAAGGGTAGGTGATGCCTTAAACCTTTAGTTGGGACCCCAGACCTCATGTTATACGCGCAAAGCCATGAGTGCAAAGCACAAGGAGGTGGAATTTTCTGTGAAAAGGGATCACTGATGGGGCCTGCACAGCAGTTGAAAGGATAGATCAGCCCTATAGAAAGAATCACAGAGTCACAGAATCACTGAGGTTGGGAAAGACCCCCATGATCATCCAGTCCAACCTGTGACCAAACACCACTACATCAACTAAACCAGGGCACTGAGTGCCACGTCCAGGCTTTTCTTGGACACCTCCAGGGATGGGGACTCCACCACCCCTCTGGGCAGCCCCTTCCAGTGTTTAGGAAGCCTTTCAGTGCATCCCACACAGCCCATCCACGAGACTGACCCAAGCATTGATGGCTATCCAAGCTCCACAGCAGGGTCTGTGTGGGGTGATTTAACAGCACAAGCCATTTCTGTGTGAGCAGAGACACATCTACTGCATTTAACAAGCAGCCCAAGGATAATCACACAGAAATTTTGCATGTTCTTCATTTTATTGAGCTGATTCAGGATCCCATCCCTGGGAAAAACAGGGTGAAGCATGGAAATTGCCTTAAAGAACTTGAGACTGCAGCAGAACTGACATGTGGCATTTCTCTCAGTGCAAAGTAAGGCATGCTGCATGGGCAGTTTTTCCCAAGTGAAACAATTCCCACTTGCTGTAGGTATCACATCACAGGACAAAAGCCTCTGTGTGGGGGGAGGACTCGAAACTGCGTTGCATGCTAGGAAATTTGTAGGTTCTAGCTGGGCATTTTTGGGATTTTCTGTTATTTGCTCACTTTACTGGCTCAGTAAGAGCCTCAGATCTGTTACCTTGTTAGATACAGTGCAACATCCATTCTTTTCTTGAGGTATTTCAAAAACATAGAAGTAATGCGTAAAAGAAGGGGGAACTTTCAAAAATTAAGGGAAGATACAGGGGAGGTATCAAGGTACAATGAAGAAAGTGAGCTAATCCTTGAGGATGTGGAGTTTGGTACGGACTGATTTAAAAGAGTGATTATTTGTTTAACATTCTGGGCCTAGCTCAGTATAGTCATGTTTCCATAAAGAAATCAGGGATTCCTGGAGTTTTGCTTTATTTGGGGTTGATGAGAGCCAAAATATCTGTCTCTATCAGCTGAGGTCTGACTGCAACACTGACTCTGCCTTGATGCAAGAATCTCTAATTTCAGAAGAAGTAGCCATGCAAAAGAGTTTTATTCACTCTCAGGATAAAAATTTCATCTTATTCACTTCATAATATTTAGGCAGAGACCACGATAATTAAGGGAAAGCCAAGATGCATCTTAAGACTGTAAATAGTGACAGAAAAACTGTCCTTAATACCTTTAGATTCAACTCCTTACACACATTTCAAGCAGTTCTACAACATAATGATGTCTTGCTTTATATCAAAAGCAGAGCTTGCAGGGATAGAGGCTGTCTTTAACAAACACTGCTGGCTACTGAGACAAGCCATACTGGGGAATTGCCTCCAGCAGGAACTTCTCAGCAAAGGGAAAAAGCGTTGAATTAACCGCTAAAGGAAAGATAAAAATCAAACCCAGCATGTGCACTGGAGAGAACATACATGCCATAACTTCATAACAGTCCTAAAGCCCCATAAATTTTCCTATTGTTGCTTGTGTGACCAAGCTTGTATGACTCATGGATTAGGCTGTGCCAGTCAGGGATGATTGTGTGACCATCCCCGTCTTCCTGCAATAAACACTCTCTGTGTCCTCCGCTCAACGCGTGATTTCTTCATTTTCCTCCCTTGCAGGGCAGAAACCTCAGTTGCTATTCTGGTCCTTGATAAAGGAATGGCTCAGCTGCAGAACTGGAATGAGACACGGGACAGACAGCAAAACATGTGAGTAGGAACCTTTTACACAACCACAGGCGTGGGTTAAACGTCGATGATTTTTGGGAAGAGAGAGATTTGCCACGAGCATGTAGCAGAACAGAATTTGGCATGAGCTTCCTCAGAGGGAAAAGAGTTCCTTATAAACTAAGAACTTAGCCTAAACTTAGCTCCAAGCATGGACAGCCTGAAGCACAATCAGCCTCAAGTGTCAGTAGTACGATTCAATCAAAAGAACGTGCTGGATTTTTCCATCCAGACTTTTTTTTACCCACTACTCCCATGATGAAAGATGGGGTCAAAAGCCATAAAGTCTTCAGACTGAGAAGAAATTATAATTTTAAAACCCTCCGTGCCTTTGCTTTTTTTCGTTATTCCCCTTGATTCCTAACAGGCAGAATTTGTCCTTCCAAATAAAACTGGGGAAGAACGGAATGTGGGTGAAAAACATTGGTCTGTTTACTTGGTTTTAAAAAGGATATGCGTGGCAATGAAAAAAAAAGGTAATCTCTTTCTTTGAATTGAGCTTAAGAAAAGGCTCTGAGCATGAAAAAGACTCCATTGCCTGTTCACACAGCTCCTAAGGAGTGGTTTTGGCTCTGTTGTGCATCCTTGATCCCTCGATCCGTCTCTTGTGCTGGATGCAGAGCATCAGCACATCCCTTGCCTGCAGGAGGGAAGGGGCATCCCGCTGGGCATGGGTCTGGAATGGTCCAGCTGCCAGGCCTGCCTGGAAGCTGCTGGGGGCACCATCATTTGAAACAGTCCCAAATCAATCCAGGGACTTCCTAATCAGCTCACAGACAACCCCAGTGAGCTTAAATTTAGCACTAGAGGAATATGCACTAAATGTTTTACCTATAGGCCCTCAAAGAGTACTTAGTTACATGTGTGTACTAGGCTTGGGAAATACCTTATTTAAAGGAAAAAAAAAAAAAGTTAAAAAAAGATAGGCCAGGATGGATAGAGAGCACACTTTGGCCCAGAGTTGTTTCAAACCCCCTGCCTGTACATCAGCATTGGCTCAAACGGGACTTTCAGTTTTCGGCTGCCTGAAAGTTGATCCATACCACGTTTGCTGCCCTGCCCCTCCTCCAGCAGATGTGATTTCACACTAAGGTTTTAGGGAATTAAAATGTAGAAGCTCAGCCAAATGGGCATCAGAATCCATCAGATAAAAAGTTTGAATAAAAATTGCTTTAATTCAAATAAAATTGCCTTGTAAGGACACAACACACAAATATTAACTGCAGGGGGTACAAGCCAGCGCTGAGAAATGTCCCACTGGCTTCAACAAGCTGACTTCTGCTGTTAAATACACCTTGTTAGCTCCACTTCGAACCAAGACTTTTTCGATTCCAGCAGACAGAAAGAAGAACCTTAACTAAATTAGTTTATGCAAAATATCATTGCCCAGTTGCATTTCCATCGTTGCACCAACTTTTGTTGCTGCTTGCAAGCGAGTGAGCTTCTCTTTTCACATTCAACTTTTCTTGCTTTGCTTTGCTTTGCCCTATTTTCTATTTTGTCTGGTACTGACCCTTGAGAAGAGCACCTGTATTTGACACTGAGAGTAGGAATAAACACACAAGTCAGGACACATTTTTATGTGGCTGGAGTATGGCTGGATGTGTGGTGTGGAACTGAGCCTCTCACTTCGGTGATGGGTAACCTGCTTGGATCTAACAGATGCCAAACCAGCAATGTTTTGAGCCCCTTCACTTTGGAACTGCTTGACTTAGTGGTAGTTATTTTTATCTTTATTTTGAAAAAATATTAGTTTGTTGTCGTTTCTTTCATCCTCTTTTAACTTGCTCCAGCTATTACAGTTCCACTGCACCTGAAAGATGCAGAAGCACCAGTCTAGGAGGGAAAACCAGTACTGTGCTTTACCTCCCTCTGGGAAAATTTCCTCATGATAAAGACATTGAGTGTCCCAAACCAAGTCATATGAATAAGCAGTAGAAAATTCCTGAAGGATTTCACTGAGAAGTTGTCTTCAAAAGCTGTGCCAGAGTCCTGAGTACAAGATGATCCTGAAAATATTTGCTTTCTGTGTAACTCACATAGTCATAGGAGAGATGGGGGAGAGAAACCACCTAGACCTTCCCTTGCCCTGGGCAGGGTCAATTACAGTCTTGTGAGTCCTGACTGATTTCTTTACTCTGTTGGGGTTTTTCATCATATTTTAAACTACATCACACATTTAATCATTGTTTCTGTCATTTTCCAGGTCTTCTCTGGCTTGAACATGGTCAGAACTGGGTCCCAGCATCCAAACTGACATCTGACCAAGCACTTTATATATGTCCTTATATGTCCCAGTGTGGAATTTACCTCCCTCATACAAGAATGGTGCTGTGACTCCAAATCTCCTCTTCCTCCATCGCTAAAAACTGAAAACGCCTTTTCCGAGTTCTAGCACAAGTAATGGAACCAATCTTCTTCATATGGTTTTAATTCAATTTTTTTTTCCCCTTAGCATTTTTTTTAGTGATAGTCATCTAGTCAAGTTCTCTTCAACTATTTTGGAATTACAACAAATGAGTAGGGGTTCAAAGTATGCCTATAATAACAAGGAATATGTTTTCTTTCCCAAAATGTTGCCTATCATCAACTAATTTTGTTTCTGAATTATTCCTGCAATAAAGACCATCTCTGGCAAAAAATGAATGCTATCAGAAAAAGGCAAGTATTACATAAGTCCAAAATATGAGCTAAGCTGATAAGTGATGTAACACATTAGTACAGCAGAAAGATTTGTAATCATCCATAATTCTATTGCTAAAACACAGCTATATACTGGAGAGTGTAAATCCCCTTTTGTATATCACTTAATATATAGTTTTATTTTGATATAGAAGTACAGGTCCCTACATTTCCTTTGAAATGAAAAATATTTGTAAAACAAATAAGATTTTCATCTGGATACTGCTGTGCTCTGTGTGTGTAAAATCTTTGATGCAAGAAAGTGATTGTAGTTGTACTTACTCGGTGCATTTTAATGCATCTGGATGTTATTTTAATTAATACTATCATTATAATCCCATTTAATCTCACTTTGCTAATTCTCTGCCAAGGAAATAGGTTTGAAGGCGAACTGCATGAAAGCTGACTCTGTAAAATGCCTTTCTTTTAGGGAAAGCTCTGAAGAATAATGGCTTTCCGGGTGTGACCAGAATTCCTGCTTATTTACGTGCATTATTCCCATCCTCCCTCCTGGCATGCCTGCAGCTCTGGGTATACATTTCACACTGTGTCATCTTTGACCTACCATGTTAATTGTTATGAGCTGTCCTAATTATTTTTAAGAAAGAGGAAAAGCTACAGAAGACAACTTTCCAAGAAATGTACAACAAAGCCAAGTTTGAAGTTCTTTGTGAATCTTGCTTGGAATTTCTTTCTAATACTTTCATTTGTCTAGCCTGGGTGCAAGTGAGGATGCCAATGAGGTTTCAGAAATTCCTTCAGCTCTGAAATGGTACCATTGGTATTCATAAAACAATATTTAAATAATGTTCAAATAAATAATTTCTATTCTTTCGCACCACCATTTCCACCAAATAAAACTCGGTTGGGTTCCTTTTTACTTCCAACAAAACATTTGCAACACATTTCAAGTAAAAAAAAAAATTCTAGAGATGTTGTCAGGCCTTTTATTAAATTTTGGAAACTCGAACAAAAGTGATTTTGGCATTTAAAATGTGAGCAGCCTCCTGTACTGAAGATATCAGTTAGTCAAAATGCTCAGAGCCAATCTTCTGCTCCCACTTCTTCTTCCTTGCCTTTACCTCAAACCTACCATCTGAAAAAGGGAGGACCGTATGGCTAGAACACATTTTGATCCCAGGTAAGTGCATTTGTCAATGTATATTAAAACCAACCACCATGGGAGCTGCTCAGATTTGCTGAGGCACATGTGGTGTCCCTACAGCCCCTTTTTGGGCTCTGTTTGGTATTTCAACCACAAAGTGGTGCTGTTGCAAAAGCTAACCATTATAAAACAGGCTCCCTGCTTTCAGAATGGCCCAAGGCATGCATTAAACCCAATAAAATTTTCATGCATTTGCATACTCACACGCATATCTTCCCTATAAATATTCAATTTTTTATCATCAAACGAAATCACAGCAGTATCTGTTAATATGTAGAGAAAAATACATGTCTTCAAAGTATATAAAATATCACATGTTTTGAAGTCTGGTCAAGTGCCTAATTAATCAGATCAATGTCTTGTAATTATCCCAATTAAAATCCCCAGAATTCAAAGATAATTTTCTCCAGCGTGCTTTGAGCAATGCTTCAGATTCTTCAAGACAGAACAGGGACTTGTTCAAAGTAATATTTTACTTTTTTTTTTTTTTTGCCATGTCAGAACCCCAGATCCAAGGGCAACAGATAAAATAAGGTGACCATTTGGGAGCTGGATTGCTTCTCATTAAAAATTCAGAAACCTGCTTAAAGTGTGAAAGAAATCCACCTATGCTAAGGGTTAGCATGAGGGAAAAAACCTCCCCACCCCCAGAATAACAGCTGAAGATGTAAAAATACCTAGAAAGGAGCAGCTTCAGAACAACAGAAACATCTGTAGGGGAAAGGTTGGAAAACTGCAAGGACCAAACACGTCTCCATTTTCCCTGGCTGTGAAAACAGGCTGTCTACAATGCTTTTTGCAGTGCACACATATTTGGCGAGATTAAGGTGTCACATCTCAAATTACAAGGCGTCTGATTGCCCACAGACCCAGACACAGGGCAAAACCCCTCCACTCGTGCAAGCTCTGGGAGGTTTGCCTCTCATCAGAGGTAGGCAGCCCCTCTGCCCAGGACTTTTGCTCCTAGACTTCTTCTTTTGCTGCTTTTTTTTTCTTTTTCTTTTTCTTTTTTTTTTTCCTGCTGCAAATGCGAAGTTCCCGGGCTAGGGCTGCCTTCAGAGGCTTAACCCTTTGCCTACCTCCAGAGGAACATTCACCAGCCACAGGAAAGTTTTCTATTCCTAGCACTGTTTGTCTACTTCAGGAGATTAAAAGCTGAGTCACATTTTAGGCATTTCTCAGATCTGACTGCAGTGCCTGGGCTGGGTGGGGGACGCACAGGATTTGATTCGAGTTCCCTCCTCTTAGCTGAAAAAGCTCTAAATCAGATGGAAACAGCATTCAGGAACAGGGTGAGACAAAACCCACTGGAACTAGAGTTATTCAAGTTTGAGGAGTTTTTTGGTTTTTTTGATTGGCAGAGCAGCAAGTTTTAGTAGAGAATTCTTAGGAGGCAGGGGTGGAAGATGAATTTTGTTCTCCACCTGGGCAACAAACGACTCAGGCAGAACTTAGAGACAGATACAAATTGTGGAATCCCCTAAACAGGACCATTGAAATTACAGAATCCCCTAAATGGGACCATTTTATGCTTGAAAAAATTCAGATAAAGGACAACTGCAACTAACGACACCGTCTGTATTTCAATCTATGGTGGCAAATATTTCAATAAAACTGTGACAACTCTCCAGGTAGATTAAAATGTCTTAAAGGAGATGGTACAAAGCTTTGACAGCAAGAGAGGGCTAATTATCTTTACACAGGGAGGTGAAAGAGAAAAAATCCCTGGTTAAATAGAAAAAGAAAAAACTTCACGAGCTAGTAAAAGAAGTATTCTTTAAGGAAACAATCTGGTGACCCTTAAGATTTAAAGTGTCACCTTGTATCTTATATGACCACATTCTTATGGTTATGACTTGCTCAATTATGCTCGAATCAAACAGAAAAGAAAGATGACTTAAGCATGTAAATTTAGAGGGAGACTTAGAGGCATGCAGCTAAATTTATCAGCCATCTCTGTGAGCGATCTCTCTAAATAAAAAGTTTGGGAACCAGTCGCTGCTGGTTGCTGATGAACTTTCCATGTTTTTGGCACTTGCCATCCTTAATGGACGAATCTGCGAGTCAAAACAGGAGGAACTGTACACAAATCCATCTTAAGGTCTGTTCTTAACAGTGGATGTTTCTCCCAGCACTTATTTTTGTGTCGTGGCTGGTGACTTCCTTGACAGAAACGCCAACCAAAGAAATAAATTTGTCAAAGATTTGCAAATAATAGGAAAAAAAATAAAAGAGAAGCCAGAGTGAGAGAGCAGGGGCTTATGGCACTTATGTGTCTCTATTTCACCTGTTTGACATGTCCTATAGTGGCTTGTGAACAGGGGTAGGACTAGCAGCACATGCTGGCAGTGTGAGCAAAGTGTGTGCATGTGTGTGCATGTGGGGGAGAGAGGGAGCGTGGGGGACAGAGGGGCGGGAATGGGGGAGTGGATGGACCATTAGAGTGCAAACACAGAGACATTCCTGCAATAAAATACTCGTCTGCTGAGAATCGCAGTCTGGAAGGGATGGTGGTGATTTAACAAAAGAATTCTCTAAAATGTTCCCTGGTGCTAATACTGTTCTTAATAATGTGAAGAGGTTTTGCCAGGAAGAGGAATAAAACCATCAATTGGATTTAAAAA
>QWTY01024484.1:0-13771 GCA_008033365.1 Pseudorectes ferrugineus | reverse complement strand
CGGAGCACAGAGCCATCTGGCTGAGCTGGTTTGTTATAATCGAGCAGATTATGTTCACGGGACTCAGAGTTTAAGGCTCCTCTCCCATAGAGCAACTCTGCACAACCCAAGCAGACCAACTTTGGGACTTTGAATGAACGTATTTACATCCACCTTTCTCTTCATGTCGACTTTTCTGGAAACATTCACACGGATGCCATGGTTACTCCTACCACGGTAAGGGAAATTTGACGTTTTCTAATAGGGTCCTAAGAGGGCAGGGAGGGGAGGGGGGGGAGAGGGGTCCTTTAAAGAAGTATAATGGGGAGGAGGTGGGGGTCTTGTAAGTGGTAGATGAGTCCCAAATGTTGCCTTTCCCTTTGTGCCTCCTCCTTCCCCCACCCCTACTTGCCCTGTAGTTTGCTTCAGTCCTGAGGTTCCCCTCTCCTCCTGCTCCTCACGCTGTTGTTCGGGTCCCTGGAAAGAAAGCGGCGGAGGAGAAATACGAAGTGCTACAGGAATCTGATTTAAGAGGCAAAAGCAAAGGAGACTTTTTGTTTTGTTTTAAGAGGGAAACCAGCAAGCTCAGATATAACAAAAGGGGTTGAAAATCTTGACCGTGGATTGCAAGAACCAGCCTCAGCACACGTAGCATGCTCACCCTCCGGCAAAGTTAGAGCCCATGACAAGCAAAGCCAAAATTCCCAATTTCTAGACCTCGCCTGCCTCAGGTAACCAGCTTCACTGGAGCTTTCATATTTTGTGTGTGTGCCAGACACTGGAAACCCTGTTCATGACCTTTGAATCAATCCTCATTCTCCTCAAATCCAAACACTAAATTCTCTGGGAAGAGCTGGAGATCAAAAGATCCCCTGCACATCTGTGTCTAGGTGAAAAAGATACACTCGCTCTGTGCTGGAATGGCAGGGAAACTATTCCTGCGTTGCAGCTCCCAGCGTTTGGTGAGTGCCTTCTAGGAATGCAGCACACAACTAATCAACAGAGATGCACATCTAGAGAGCAAAATAGAAAGCTGTTTCTCATCTAAACAGCTGAAATGCAGCTTAAAGCGTCAGTTACTGGCGAGTCCTTATGGAGACACCAAACTGCTCTTAGCCAAGAGGGGAAAAAGTCCTTGAATGGTTTAGATAGTTTTCTGATCAGTTCTTAATCCTTCATTAAAATAAACGGGAAAGCTCTGTGCTGGTCCTATCTCTCGAACTATAAATATGCAGTATCTGGAGAGATGGATATTTTGGATTGAATAGGGCTGCTATGCGCACATTCTCTGGTTCCTATATTGCAAAACCAGTTATTTAGAGATGACTCTGTGTGTGAGGGGGGTTGCTTCTCCCCCTCCCCCCTTTTTAAATAGACAGGGATGTGTGTAATACGGTCCAGACAATTGTTGTGAGCTACAACCTTTCAGAAAACACTCTTTGCTCTCAGGCTCGTGTGATTTGTTTCATGAGGAGTGCAAACAGTACGTAAAGTTTTGCCTTTGCATTGTGCCTTCAGGAAAATATCCAGACAAGTAGGAGAGGCATTCTCAGGCGCAGAAATACCTGATGTGTGCAAGCCTGCAAGTGGAGAAGTGGCACAAGAAGCACCTATAAATGGGATATAAATGGGATGCAAGGAAAAGGGAAATCTAATTGTAATGAAAAAGAAAAAAAGAAAGAAAGAAAAAAAAAGCCTTGCCTGACAAAAGCAGCAGAGAATGGAAGAGTTCAGCATGGTCCCAGCTGCTGGTAGTAAAAAGACCGGTCTGAGCTACACGTGTCAGTACCAGGGGCTCTGTGTGTGAGCACCGTGGGGGGACAAAATTCAGGCATGATTGCAGGTGGTGGACCCAAAACATGGGGAGAAGAGGAGGTACCAGCAGAGCCAGGAGGGGAGTGCTTTGTGTAGAAGGGTGCTACATGTTGAGGTATGCAAAACACGTAGGTTTGAGAGGTTTTGTTTGTATTGTTCTGCTGTGGGTTGGGGTGTTTTTCTTTTCCTCTTCAGGGAACAAAAAATGAAATGGTGCATATAAAAGTAGATAAAAACTGGAGGGAAGGTGTTACACAGCAGAAATAAAGGGCTACATGCTCACTGTTGTACACTGGGGTAATAAGGGCAGGTGAGACGTGCAAAGGTGGTCAGCTTGAAAGGGAAGCTGCTGCACATCAAGTGGAAAAAGAGGATCTTTATGGGTGGCAGAAAGTTTAGGAGCTCACAAGAGGAAGTAACACTCGAGAGAGATGGGTAAAGGTACAGGCTGGAGGCCGGGTGAGAATATGAAAGGGACATACAAGGAAGGTAGGGTCTGCAAGGGGGAGGTTGGGTATCGAGTGGGAGTGGAGGGAGAAAGGTGAAAGCACAAAGGATGTTTGGAGGAGGAATTAAAATGTGAACTATTGGCTATTTGGAGAAAGCTATGGAAAATAATCAGCTACATGATGCTTGTGGGGGGCGTCAAAAGGAGACACCTTTGATTCTGTCAAGAAATAGATATGGGGATGTATTTACAAGGAAGGTGTCAGAGTATGAAAGGCAAGGCTTGCATGGTGATGGAAACATGTGCCGAGAACAGGAACACAGAGGGAAAAACGAGCTGGATGGAGATAGGGTGTGGTGAGGGGAAAAGGGTCCTGTAAGTGTGTGAAGGGGTAATTGATTAGAGGTATTTCAGAGGAGGCTGGAAGCCTGCTGGAGTGTGCTGCCTGCCTGCAAGGGAGAGACAGAACTGGGAAAAAGCCATGGGGAAGTGGTGTGAGAAAATTCAAGAGAGTGGAAATCACAGGGGCAGGATGAACTGTGACGAGAATATAAAGCTGTGGCAGGTGTTGAGAAGCACAAGAAAGGGGAAAAATTACGGAACGCAGGAGGCATGGATGAGGATGAAACGAAGAGCTATGTTTTCTGTAAAGATGCCTAGGGAAGAGGTGGTTTAGAGAAGATAACAGGTCAAGAGAGCAGAGAATGAGGGGAAATTTGGGGGTGTGTTTCTCAGTAGGCAAAGAGAGGAAGTGGTACAAAGGTGCCGTGGTTTGCTCAGCAGAATGGGGGATGCCTCTTTACTGAGGAGTTGGAGTAACAGGGAAAGAACAGGCAATAAGTTACAGGGGAAGCAGTTGGGCAAGGAATGGCAAGTAAGGAATAATGGGAAGACTGTGGGAGGAGGAGAACGTACACAAACAAAAAGGAGCGATTTTCTGTTGCAACAGACGTAACAAATGTGTTTATATCTCTGTGGTAGGTACTGGCTGAGTGCAACAGCAAGAGGGAATGGAACAAATGTGCTGGTGGAGAAATGACTAAAGATATAAAGGGGTGGGAGGAGAAGGAATGGGAGGAAAAACTACCTGGAGGGCTATATAAGCCACATGGCTGTGCTAAGGTCAAAAGTAAAGTGTGAAGTGTGTGGGGAGGCAAGTGGAGTTGGGAGCTGTAGGGCACGAGGTGGAAGTGGATGGGAATGACAGTTCCTGTTACAAGGGGTGAGGAGCTCAGCGTGGGTTGATGCACAGTGGTGTGGGAGCGAGGAAGGGACCTGTCAGGCTGTGCCTGCTTGCAAGAGCTGTGCAAGGGAAGGTGAAAGGAGGGAAAAGTTGTGGCTGATAAGAGATTTGTGCACACAGCATGCTCAAAGGAAATGAGGGAAGTACAGGTGAGGATTGCAGACCTGGGTGTGGGGCCTGGGAGAAGGAAAACCGCTTATGGGGGAAGGAAGAGTGATGAGGAGTGAGAAAAAGTTTATGATGGCTTAAGCCATCTGTTGTTATCTGCCTCTTGGTGTGAGGGAGGCTGTCTAAGTGTGCAAGGAGCCCCATGTGCACACAGTGCCCCAGGAGAGCAGATTGGGAGTGCAGTGCAAGTGCAGAGCAAGCAGGAGGCTCAGGTAAATCCACACAGCCCTTGGTGATAGGTGCATGGATACGTGGGATGCTGCTTTTGTGTGAGGGCCAGGGTGAATGTGTTCAGTGAGTGCTGTGCTTATGGGACTGGAAGAGTTGCAGGTGATGAGGACAATCCAGGAAGAAGCTGAAATCCTTGAGGGGCATGTAAGAGCCCTGGGTTGCTGTAAGGGACGAATGCCAGTGTGGAAGTCCCAAAGAGCCACCCAGGAGGCCGTGCTGACGTTCAGGGTGGCTACCAGAGGCTGAGGGGAGCATCACGTGTCCACCGCATTCGTGGCACAGCTCTCCATGTCGAAATCACTTACGTAAGGCCGGCACCAGGGGTGAGTTTCGTGAGTGCTAGGAAAGCAATGTTTGCATTGAGAAGGAGGGTAGGAAAGGATGACTAACTGGGAAAATGGTTTGGTGCGTGGGTAGCGATAGGACCCAACGTGCTCTAGATGTACCTGCCTTCTGCGTGACTTGCACAGCAGGCAGGCTCTCCTCTAGAGATGTTTTGCAGGCTTTTTATGAAGAATTGCGGAATAATCCTTAGAAAATCCTAGTAGGTTTAACTACAATACTTAAACCAGCTTCATTCAGAAGCGTACCAATGCACCTTATTTTCACGCATTAAGACCTCTGAATACTGCTGCTGGCACAAAAGGGCAGAGATTTCTCTGGGACAAGTTAACAGGGCTCTTGGATGAACAACCATTGGGCTGAAGCACACAGAAGGACTACAGATGTCAGTCAAAGCAAAGAGGAAAGCACTGGCTTTCTCCATGGCTTGAAGAAGTGCTGGAGTAATGTACAGTTGGCTGAAGGCTGTAAACGTAGGATATATCTTGGGTATCAGAGGAACTTATTTCCCTTCAAAACAATTACATTTATTGACAACAGCTGTTCTTCAAATCTGGTCTAAAAACGTCTTCAAATTGTGTGGCTCGCCTAGGACTTTGGGGTCTTCTACACTGAGTAGGAAAGTGCTTGTTTCCATCCATGGCTGGTGAGAAGGTTGTGAGTAATCCTGTGGGACTTGCACTGGAGGAAGTCAGTCTGATCGCACAGAACCTCTAAACTTAAAAGTTGAAGCCTCTGAGCCCAGACCTTACATAACATCAGTCCCATGGATCCTGGTTCGTAGATCCCTTTTCTGTTCATTGGAAGGACCAATTCCTGCTAAAATAAAAACAAGCAGCCTGTGAAATGATAAGCAATTAGCGTTCATGCAGCCACAGGTTGTGTTGGGAACCCGCTGTCATGTTTTTCACACCGGTTTCCCACTGCAGAGTCCAGTTCAGGCTCTCCGGCTGGATAATTTTTCCTGGCAGTGCTCGCAGCTGGTTGCAGTCTGCGGGAAGCACCTTTCTCCTCTGGTGGGAGTGAACTTCCCACCATGGCAGGCTGCAGGTGGAAGGGATGGTGAAGCAGTTGTCCATGAGGGGGAGATGCAGTCCCAGACTTTGGGATTCAGCTGGGCTGAAACCACACACCACAGCCTGCTCAGCCCACTGCCACCAGTGCTTCCCTGGCCTCTGACCACTCTGCTCCCTCCACTGGGAAAATAAAAATCAAACAGTGGCATCAACCTGTCAGCTGGCTGAGGAAAGAGAAAGGGATTGATGTATTGTTGCAGGAAGGGGAACAAAGCAAGAGTGAGCGAGCTGTGCTCGGTGTGGAGAATGTGGGGCATTTGTGCCTGCCTGGACTCCGTGCAGCCATGACACAGCCAGAGAAATCTGCTTGCGAGAGGCTGGAACATCTGGGTGTCCATGTAGATGTTTGCCTGGCCATGTGTGTGTGTCTCCTGGTGGTGTCCAGGAGCGGCCAGTGGGAAGAGGAGTCGTGTGGGTAGGGATGACGGAGGGGGATGGCAGCTGTTGCTGTGTGGGAGACTCTTCATGCATCTGTCAGTGGGGGATGCGGGGATCAGTCGCTCTCTGAGGGGACAGATGGGATGTGCGTGTGAAGAGAGAAGTGCTAAGGGTGGATATGGAGTAGTTTCAAGGTTGTGAAATGAGTGCTAGAGGGAACATACACAGCCATGTTCCTGATTATGTCATGAGCCTTAAGGCCACAGGGGAAGGGGAGTCCTCTGCAGGAAGCCTTAAGGGAGATTATATTTCCCAAGGAATTAAAAGAAAAACCTCACTCCAGCATCCAGTTCAGTTCAGTCTCCTCCTCTCCTTCACACGGTACAAGCAAGCCAGGAAAGGTGGCCCTTTCCTTCAGGGCAGCAAGCACTTGAAAGATCACAGCAGGACCATATACTCCTCCCTGTCTGATCTTTCCCTGCCTCTGTCTCCTCTCCACCTCTTCACACACATGAGGAAGGGTCTTTCCCAGCTCAGCCTCTCTGTTTGTGTTTGGAATTCCCACCTGAGGGAACGTGTGACGAAGCTGCGTGTGAGTGAGGACGGTGCCGTGTCGGGGAAGGCTGTGTGTCTGTGCACGTCCAAACAGAGTCTGCTGGTTGTCATCTCGGGCTCCGAGAAGGAGCCTGGTGGTTGCGTTTGGATGCACATGGGAAGCATGGCAGGGTATTCCACCTTTCCATCAGGCAGAGTGTGAATCATTGCCGCTCTGCCCGTGACTTCAGAGGGAGTCACCACTTGTGTAGCTGTGACAAGGTGCAGATTCTGCAGAGCAAAGTCCACCTGTGTTATCTGTTAAAAAACCTGCACCAGAGGTGATGAAAACACTCTGGAAGGATTGCAACCCGCAGTGTAAGATTTGCAGCACTCCTCCAACATTGCCTGTGCTTCCACTGTGCATGTTGCCCATAATGGAACCGCAGCAGTAAACGTGCTTCTTCTCAGTTGCTCTTTCACACCTTCCAGCAATAAATTCCTGTATTTTGAGTCTGACCCTGCTATAGATTTTAGATGTTTTATCGTACATTAGCTGAGTTAGCATGTGAGAATCCAGTTAATTCAAAAATATATATCTCTAGGCAATGCCTTACAAAAAATTCATCCACATTTGCCAAAAGTCTAAATCAATACAGTCAGAGGTAACTAGCAGGGAGCTGTAGAGCTGTAGAAGGAAGAAGTACTTTGTATTCTACATGAATTCAGGTTGTGAGTGTGAAATTTAAGCCCAACAACTTCCTTTGAAGAGCTCTGTGGTTAGACAAGTTCAAAGACAGCATCCTCTCCTGTGACTTCTGCCTCACCCAGGAGATGGACACACTTGCAAGAACAAAATCAGTTTCTGTCCCCTCAAGAGATGGGATTTGGGCAGTATTCGGTTTCTGCTCCAAACCAAGATCAGATATTTTGGCTTTTAGCTATCAAATATAGACCTCATAAATCTGATGGGAGACAAAACCAGATTTGTTAAGAGGGACACGCCATTTCATGTGCTGAGGGGTGTTTCCTGGATTTGTACATTCAAAAGTTAGAACGTATTTATCCACTTCAATGTTTTCAGCTCCTCTGAGAGGTAAAACTATTTCCTCCACTCATTTCTCAAACAATTTGCACAGTCAGATTTTACATGAGTGACTTTCCAAACAGATGATGCAGATAACTCCGTAACATAAAAAAAATCTTCCTGTAAGGATGGTTTTTCTTTGCTGTTTGTCCATATTTGCCTGTTATCCCACTCAGATTCCCTAACAGCTCAAGCAAATTTCCTACTTTGTTACACTTTACTAAATATATCCCTCATATATTTGACTTAAGCTGTCCTTTGTTTAAACCCATTCTTGTTTTACAGAGTTAATATGATTTTTTTTTCCTCTAAGCATATTCTTCAATTTCTTAATTATGTTTGTTGAGTTTTCTGACTTCCCTCAATTTCATCCAAAACTTTGTGGCATTAGAGCATTTAGGAATAAAAGTGATGTTCCAAAACCAGGAGACCTCTTTCCTCTATTTGCCTGCCTTCTCTAGTTACACTGACTTTTTCCACTCTTTTGTGTCTCCCTTCTACTGTAAAAGAGCTTCTATCTAATAAATCCAGCACTAATTCCTTCTTTAAATCATGGCTAGCTAATTTTCAATATTATACCTTTCCAACTTCCTCCCTAATATTTAAGACTGTTGCTCTGAATTGATTTTTCCTAGACATATTATCTTAGGCTTTTCTCCTCTGAATCTCTTATTTTCTGTCCATTTTTCTAACAAATCTCTGTCCTTCCATATAGCATTTTTTTCTGTCCTTTCCATTCTTTCTACCCATCCACAGCCCATTCCTTCTCCCATTTCATTTTGCTCAGCTTTATTCTTTAACACTTTCAGACTGAGATGATTTTTGAGGTCGCTTCCAACCCAAACCATTCCATGTTTCTATGATTTTTACAGGGTAAAACTCTTTCTGAGAGAGATGGCAACCATCTCATCATATACGGACACCTTTAGGAAATATTGCTTCAATAGGTCTTTCTTCCTAAATGGGCTATAGATGTACTTAGAACAAAGTATTGATTTATTAATACAAAATGTATTCATGAATTAATCTGGGCAGAGACTTTTTTCCTGCTCAGAGAAAATGTCTGTGTTCAAACTGCCTTTTTTAAGTCTGAAACACTCAGGAAATATGTTTAGTTTTTCTATTGAAAGACAAATCATCACAAGTTCTGAGAAAAGAAAAACAATCTAAATACTACTGCAAGATGAGTTTGGGGAGTAATTTTCATTGTTGTTGTTGTTGTCTTACCAAAAGAAAACAAAAATAAACAAAAGCTTCATGGAGTTAAATCTTGCCCTGGGAAGCTAAAGCTGCTTTTCACATCTGCTAGGATAGGGAGTGGTCTCCCTTGGACAAGTTTGCGTTTTGGGGAAACAGAAATATTTTTAAAGTCCAGTGATCTTCCTGTTGATTTTTTTTGTCATAGGTTGTTCTCATTTGCCCCATTCCTCTGAAAAAAAAAGCTGATAAATTTTCAGTGTTATCTGTTTTTTGAACCACCATTAAGCAAATCTTATTGGTTTAGTCATCCTTTGGTGAGTTCATTCATTTACCTCAATCTTTCTTTGCATCTCTGGTTCAGATGGTGCCTTTCCTGACTCTGGTTTGACACCAGCACTTCCACTGATCCCAACGCATTTCTGATTTACACAGGATCAGGGCAAACGTAGAAATCCACCTGACTGCAGGACAAATTCTGCCCTCAGTTGCACCCAGGCAATCCTACTAAAATTTGTGAGACTGTAACTTTGAATTTGCATCTTGGGGTTTGTTTTTGGGGATTTTTTTAAACCATGAATGCACATCCAAAGCATTTTAGTATGTTGAGCCATAGAAATCAGAGAAGGGGAGAGAATATGCCTATATTAGATAGCTGGTGTTTTGATTGGAAAAATTGCAAAAATCCTTTTGGTTTTTTTGGGATTTTTTTGTTTTGTTTTGTTTTGTTGTTGTTGGAATTTGTCACCTCCTCAGAAATAAAGCATTCCCCTCTTGTTCTAATAAATCTCAACTAGGTCTCTTTGGACACCAAAGTTTAAAAACCTTTCAGGCTTCTCCCTTGCTCAAAACCCCTTGTCCTTGTTGACCCATCCACCAGCCATCCACAGACCAGGGAATTGGTACTTGGAGCTACAAGGACAAAGCCAGTGAAGCCCATTAACCTGGAGAAACCAAGGGCGTGATGCTTCTACCTCACAGGGGACTCTTGAGCATAGGAGGCAAAGTGAAATTCCTCAGGACTGGAGTATTAAACCCAACAAAATCCATCCCTAGTACAGTCTAATATCTCCTAATATGGTCTGTGTCTCTGAGATCCCAGGCAGCCAGATAGAATATTCTTCAAAGCTCTGTCATGTCTAATTTTAAATTCATCAAGTGACTGGGCTTCCACCACTCCACTTAAAATTTTCATACCATCCCCCATCCAACTTGAGTGCCATTCATTACTACAGGATTGAGTGCTTTCCCATGGGCAAGTTGTTAGCAACAACACAGTCCTGGGTGCAAGTAGGACAGCTGGCAAGAGACCATTTTAGACGAGTGGTTTGGCTTCAATTTTATTTTTTCCTTAGTTAAATTCTAGCGGTTACCTTTTTGTCATGGCATTCTTTGAGGAAGAATTGAAAATAAATAGTATAATTGTGGAATGTAACAGATATATTTTAATAAATAACCTGTCCTTGGAGAACAGTTCTTTTTCAAAAGAAATGTTGCACTGGTGAGGCCATACCTTGAGTCCTGGGCCCAGTTTTGGGGCCCTCACTACAAGAAATACATTGACGGGCTGGAGGGTGTCCAGAGAAGGGAACAGAGCTGGGGAAGGGTCTGGAGCACCAGGAGGGGCTGAGGGAGCTGGGAAAGGGACTCATCCTGGAGAAAAGGAGGCTCAGGGGGGACCTTGTGGCTCTCCACAACTCCCTGACAGGAGGGGGCAGCCAGGGGGGGTCAGGCTCTGCTCCCAGGGAACAGGGACAGGACAAAGGGAAATGGCCTCAAGCTGTGCCAGGGGAGGTTTAGATTGGATATTGGGGAAATTTTTTCACTGGAAGAGTGATCAGACACTGGCACAGCTGCCCAGGGCAGTGGTGGAATCACCATCCCTGGAAGTGTTCAAAAGTTGTGTGGATGTGGCACTTGGGGACGTGGGTCAGCGGTGAACACAGCAGTGCTGGGGGAATGGCTGCACTTGATAATCTTAAAAGGCTTTTCCAGCTGAATGATTCCATGATTCTCTGATCTCTCAGGGATCAAGGCCTCCCTACCTTTGGTGCTGGGCCCCACGTTTTGAGGTCCTGGAGCCCAGCCCTGGCAGAGCAGCTCCTGGGCACCTTCTCTGCCTGTGCAGAGCCCGGTGGGCTCAGGTGCTGCTGCACAGCACCACTGACAATTAATTTCCTGACAATTCATGACCATAATGTGTTTGTAAAACAAACTGCTCAAGAATTGGCTGTCTCTGAAGCAGGAGGCACTTGAGTGGCTGAGTTTCAAACAATTCTCTTTTTGCCCTGACAGCCACAACCAAACTCCAGCTCGCAACAGCTTCACTCAGTCATCACTGAAGCAAAGCTACGAGCTGCAATTAAATTTCTGGGCAATTTAAAGACTTTCTGGAAAGTCAGGTTTCTTAAGAGGGACATGGACTCTTTGTATGTACTGTGGAACACCCATTTTTTGTGGATCACACTCCCCCAGTCACAGGGAATTGCTGGCCAGTTCCGTGACCTTTCTGTCTGTGTTTGCTGTTCCTCAGCCTCTCATCTTTCCCCTTCCTGTGCCCTCGTGAGACCCCACCTGCAGCAACTCTTGAAAAAACTACAGTTGAATTGCTGTCCTACCACTTCTGGCTTTCAGTACGTGTTTCCCCATGAATATCCAGGCACAGTGGGAATTTTCCTGCTCCCAGCAGTGAGGTAGGACACGTTTGTTGACAGGCTGACACGTGCAGCACGTCCTTGCAGCAAGGACAAGCTGTGTGCAGAGGGAAAAGCCTTGTGAGAGCTGTCTGAGGGCTGCTGGACAAGCCCTCACAGGATCCAGGAGCCACCTCAGACCTCTCTGCATTCCATTCAAATGCCAGGTGTGCTCTTTTGATCTGGCTCCAGGAGCAAGGAGGCACGGAGTGAGGCAGGAGCATCTCCATCCGTGTTCCCAGGGACCAGGAGAGGGGGAGGATGTCTTGTGGCAGATGCTGGTTTTGCTTTTATGGAGTACTATTGGGTTATGCTTGGAACCTGTTAATGAGATTAATGCAAAAACTGAGTGGGATAGAGTGGATGGAGACACAGATCTGTTTTTTACTACTGACATATTGATCTAATCTTTCCTTGCTTTCCATGTATATCCTGGATATTTATGGCATAAGAACACAGCACTAGAAACATTGAGCACCCAAATCCTCCAATTTTTATCACTTTTGTAAAGCTCCTCTTTGAAGTATCTTGAAGGGGATTTTTTGCAGTTTAGTTATAATCAGAATTTAGAGCACATGGGTAATAAAAGGAGTTATTCTGTAGTAGCCTCCTGAATGGTAACAGTGCTGTGTACAGGGGAACTTGTCTTTCTAAAAGGAGCATATCCCTTAAAACTGAATAGATTTTACCTCCCTAGGAGGAGCTTTATGTGCCTGGAAGAAGAAGAAATTCCCTTCCTTCTGCTGAGTGGAGGTTTTGCAAATATATTTTGTTGTTATTGAGTTTTAAAATTAATTTTATGGTTTTTTTTTTAAGCAAATACCATGACTTGAGGTGTTTGATGAACTCCCTCCTTCCTTAGTGTTTTTGGGTGGAATAGAGAACAGAAATGAAAGTTTAGTGAAATTCTGAGGCTAATGATTTTGTTCTTTAGCTTAAATTAGATTGTTTCCATGACAATCCTTCAGTTAATTGCACTCAAACCACTTAATACCACAGTTTCTTCTGGGCTTCCTGTGCTGCTGCATGTGTGGCCTGACAGGAGCTTTCTTAGCAAAACAGCTGAAATTGCATCAGAGAGGACTCAGAATACGGAGAGGAAAAGAGAAATGAGGAAGAATAACAGAACAATGGACAATAAGTGTGAGTCTGACCCAAACTGCTGGGATGCACGTGGGGCTGGAGGATGGTTTAGGCAGAAAGGAAGGAACGAGAGCAAAAACTTCTCCCCTGGGTTTAAAGCTCTTGGTAAAAGCATAGGAGACCCTCCAGTTGCTGAGGTCAAACATGGAGGAGATGACTATGGATGGATTTAGGATGTCTGGAACTGTCAGCTTTCCAGTTAAATTACAAAACAGTGCTCTGAACATGGAAAAACACGCAGGAGGAAAGCCTGTGGGATGCCATATGACTTGGTTTGGACAAAAGGTAAATTTAAAAAAATAGTGCATGGGCAGAGTTGGCAACAGATCTGGACTCAGAATTTTGACCTGTTACTGAAAAAGCAGCATTTCAGATTTTAGATGTGGAGTTGTTTCTCTAAGCTGTGTGGCTGAAGAAAATAAGATAAATGTGAGTAAAGATCTGTGAGAAGTTTCTGGAAGTCAGTTTTTTTCCTTGGATGTTTTTGGTAATATAACGTGCACCAGTTCCTTCTGCTCCTTAGTGCCTATCAGGTGAAGCTGGGTGATGATGTGTTGGCCAATATTTTCTTTTACATGACCTGGATAATGTAATAGGAACTCTGTCAGGAATTTATGAATGAAAACAAAGCTGTAAAATGCTGCCAGAATGGGGGAGGGCAGAACTAGAATTATAAATGACAGATTATAAATTCTAAAAGAGTAGCTGTAACTTAATCATAGCATAGAAGATCATGGATTTGTGTAGGAATAATCATCATCACAGGGGCAGCGTGGGGAGCAAATGGCCAGGTAAGGTCTGCAGTGAGGAATTTGGGAGATGCTGTGAGCTGAGCAGAAAATGCTGCAGGGAAGGAGGCAACCCCTGGTTAATGTGGACAGGTCCCAGTTTGTGGGTGACCACGACAGCCAGCACTCACAGCCCCTGTGGGGTCCTGCTCCCCAGGAAAGGTGGGGACCACTAGGGGACAACCCAGACCAACTTTCAGCTCTCTGATCCCTCTTGGAGCTGTAAACATGAGATCATTCCAGGATATCTCCTGCATATGTCCTACATATGTCTCAAGTCTTTACTGTGAACTCTGCAAATACTGCAAAGAATAATATAAAAGCACAGCCCAGATGAGGTGGTATCAGAATGTAGGAAAAAAAGCTTAGAATGTAGGGAAAAAAATCCAAGTGACAAAAGCTGGATGAATCTGGAAACTTGCTCCTTCATAGCTTTGTGATTAGAATCCTGCTTTCTGTCCTCTTTGATTGCTCAGAAATGTGGGAAGTCTAAACCCATTTCCTTGATTCTTAGTTAGTAGTTGAATGTCTTTTTTCCAGCTCTCCCCTGCACTTGCAGCCCAGGTAGGTAACTTCTCGTGGATGCTTGTGGAAGGTGGTGATTCAGGATGCCTTGGAAAATTACCGGTGCTGTTCAAAAGCTGTTGGC
>QWTY01024482.1:0-12632 GCA_008033365.1 Pseudorectes ferrugineus | reverse complement strand
TGCACTGCACTGTACTCTATATTGTTGGGGAAGAGGATGGAAGTGGAAAAACATGCATACAGAGAACCTGACTCCCAGCACAGTGGTTAGATTTTTGCTTAGATGAGCTGAGCTCCAGAACAAGTCTGCACTTTGCATGCAGTTTTTAAAAGTACAAAAAAAGGTAAAAAATTATCATCCTTAAAAAAGAAATCCACTTATAAAATATTTTATTCTCTATTTAGAAAGACAAGATTATATTTCATTACATAATACTTCAAGTCAACTGTTAAAAAGTTAATCTTCATGTACATGCAAGTACATATTTTAAATACTTTTTCACTAAACTATGTACCCTTCAGTTGAAGTTTGACTGCCAGGGTGAAAATGCTTTCCTTCAGTACTTTTCTCATCCATTCACATTCCATTGCCCTGGTGAGGTTATAAAAATTTCTACAATACACAATACTCTGTAGCATAGAAAAATTAATAGGATACACTGAACTTGTACTTGTGGCCCTAAAATACTAGACTTCATTGTATCATCTTTTGAAAGACCTTATTAGGTATTACTCAGTACTTGTAAAACCTGCCTCTCACTTAAAAGACCTCAAAAATATGACAATGATACAATATCATCATAACTTGTTTAGGCAAACAGCCTAACAATGGCCTGTATCAGAAAGCAAAATTTTCTTGCTTTCAGAAAATAATTCAAAGCCAAGGTTATTTATGCAGAGTGCTAAAATGCAGTGGAGTAGCAGCAAGCAGTGCTGGAAGAGCTTCACCGGTTTTTGGCAGAACAAAGCTAAAACAAAAGGGCATAAGCAGCAGGCGACCAAGAAGTAACAGAGGAACGATTCTCTAACTTGACTCCATGGAAGATCCTCCCAGAAATACACCCTGAAAACTCTAGCCTGGGGTGATTTCAGAGGTGCACAGCATGGAGGGCCCATAAGATGCTCAAAAGGCTTTTGTAACACGAGTCAGCAGTACAGCCTCTGATATGCAAAAGGCTCATGTATTGAACTGTACTCTATGTTGTTGTTCAGTGCTATTCACACTGATAACATAGTGGAACTCTTGTATTTCTCCACAAAAATTGATTTTTAAATATTTGTGGTTATTATTAATTGAGATATTATCACTGTATTTTTAGCTCCTCCAATGCCCAAGCCTGTGCATCTGTTTTACTTTCAATTTTACTCATTCATTGAGCACTTACATTTTTCTAAACACCATCTGTCAAATGCTTTTAGGTAGTTAGGGAGATTAGGCTTCACCTTCCACTCTGTGCACCACCATCATGGCACAATAAATTTTCTTATGTTCAAGTTTCAGTGGAAAATTTTGAGAAAACCAAATCTGAAGATACATGACTGAACTACACTTCCTTCTTAACATGAAGGAAATAGGAGGAAAAAGATCATACTACCTTAGAACGAGGCTTGCCATTTTCTCCATAGGAAGACCTATCTTCTATTGCTTCAGGTGGCATATAATTCATTGTGCCGGCCTAGCCATAAAAATGTAAAAATATTCTTTTAAGTAA
Organism: Pseudorectes ferrugineus; assembly: GCA_008033365.1. Classification (NCBI taxonomy): domain Eukaryota; kingdom Metazoa; phylum Chordata; class Aves; order Passeriformes; genus Pseudorectes; species Pseudorectes ferrugineus. Next base: position 11,101 of record QWTY01024482.1, on the reverse strand, counting down.
AGCATGCATTAAATTTAGTTCACTTAAAAAACTTAGATTTCTGTCCCAAAACACTGAAAAGTATCTTGAAAGTTTGTATTAAAGGTGAAGGCCATTATTATTCTGTTCATTAAAAACATGTAAAAATCAATATACATGAATACTCATATACACATATAAAACCATTCAGCATAAAATTTCAATATTAATTGAGGTTATTACAACAATCAAAATTATCAGCACATACTATAGCACTTCACAGAAAAATGGACATGAATTTTCCAGAAGTATTTCACCTGAGAATCTTTAATGATACTTGTCACATCTGGCTGCATTTGGTTTGCAATGCCAAAGTCAATTAGTTTTAACATTCCATCAACTATCAGAAAGTTTGCTGGTTTCAGATCACTGTGAATAATGCCTGTAAAAAAGAGTTTAAAGTAAATCCAAATTACTACCATAAGGTTTAGCATTACTCAATTCCCACAACCCTTGCACAGAGAGAAGGTGCAGATTGGCTTTACCTGAATCTCTGCAGATTTCATAAAAGTGCTTCCATTTCTTTTTAAACACTTAAGACTTGCATGAGTTTACAGTTAGAATTACTACATATTCAAATCTGCAGGCACCCCAGAACTGCTCCAGGCAATTTGAGTTGCACAGTTTGTCTCAGTTTGGGACAGACCCTCCAGCTCTGTGAGCACACAGCCACACTGAGCTGCTGCTCTGGAGCAATTCAGTGGCCTGTCCATGCCTGTAGTTCTCTCTTCAATTAGCTAAGCAGGTACTTTAAAAGAATTATATCATTTAGTGTGCTCAAAAGTACCCTTTACTGACAAGTACACACAACTGACTTCTCACAAACTCTACTTGGACAATTTAATATGAATTTTGGTTATTATCTACACAATCAACCAATCCATCTTGATATTTTACCAAAATCAATGTCTTTTTTCAAAACATCACATGTATGTATGTACCCTGAATTTCAGTAGGTTTTTCTGTTTGCTATATTATTGAATGCTTCAGTCCTAAAAATAGGTGATGCTTTCTGCTATATGTACTGGTCTTCACTTCATTATTATAGAGGAAAAGATCCAAGTCTGCCCTCTCCTTTATGCTATACAGACAAACAGAACAAAGATGCATACACTTTAATTACACAGGTAAAGATGGGAGGAAGGCCTGAAGAACTCTAAGAAAAAGCTGAAACATTGTCAAAGTAAAGATGACAGAGCTGTCACTAATGTCAAAGCTATTTTTGGAGAGAATGAGTGGCTACAATTTGAGTCTAAGAGAGAACAAGTGGAATTGGGAGTATATGATGTAGCCTAAAACAGACAGTTTTCTGTTTGTTTTCTGAAAACAGCATTACGTACATATACAGTGATATTTGTAGATCCCTCTTGAGTTATTTAAGTCTACCTCTGCATCAAGATTTACCTTGGTTTTTTGTTTCACTGTTTTTTTAAAAAATACAGTAAATACCCATCTTTGAAGATCACTAAGATTACACCAACACTAAAACAAATACCACCTCCAAAATTAAAAGAGATTCATATTATCTGCCATATACCCAATACAAATACCTAGAATTATTTAAGAATACCATATTCATGGATTGTGTGAACAGCTTCCAGCATATTTTTCCAATAGCTCTTTCTTTCCAATGGATCCATCTTTTTTTTCTTTTTAAGCCAGCTATTGAGATCAATATTTCCACACTCCATTACCATGTAGATATGTTGATCAGTGATTTCACTAAAAATAAATATATGTATGTTAAAAGTGAAGGAAATATCTTTTTATACAGAAATAGTGGTTAAATAAAATTAGTATTTACTCACTAGCCATAAAGGCGAATGATTTTATCACTATGTTGCTGCAGTTTACTCAAATGAGCAATTTCATTCTTATAGCTCTGAACAGTCTGTTGATCAGCTTCCTCTAGATTCACATACTTGACAGCATACAGCTGCTTCTTGTCATTCAGTACTTGGAACACCTGCAAAACAGTATCAGTTAATAACTTCATTCATCCCTAGTTCTGATTTACTATGGTCCTTCATCTCAACTCAGCCAGAATATCAAAAAAGTCTACCTTTTCAAAAGGAAGAAACAATTCAAACAAAGTCATCATGAAGAAAAATCAAGAAGGAAGACACCAGTTACAACAGAAACAACCCTTATCAGAAGCTATCTTGGTGCTACTTTGTATTTCACCAGGTATAGTACATCATGAGTCTGAAGTGTTCCTAAGATAAAGATTACAAAATAACACTCCCAGAGACACAGGTTTGATCTGCCCTCACACATTCATTTTGTCACACCAAAGTCATTTGGAGGCTAGATCACATGGCACATGAGAAGAGGTTGAGAGCACGAAGTCCATTCAGTCTTAAGACGAGAAGGCTGCAGGAAATCCTATTGCTGTCTTCAGTTATTTAAAGGGAAGGTATGACAGACTCCTCTTGAGTCATCGAAGTATGAGATGCAACAGACATAGCTAGCAACAAGGAAAATTACAATTGGGTTTTTTGATTTTTTTCACTGTCACATAGTCCAACAGGAAACTGCTTGTCCAGATAGGCTATGAAATCTCCATCCTTAGTGATACTTAAACACAAACCCATGAGTAACGGGCTTTATTTTGGCCTTGTTTAGAGCAGACTGTGAGAAAGTGACACACAGAGGTCCCTGCCATCCTACCTCATTCTATAACTGTACACTGGCAACACAGGGAGCTCTTCTTTCTGGAGGTCCCTGCTGACTGGAAGCTGGCTAATGTTATTCCAATTGACAAGAAGGATGGAAGGGAAGACCCAGGAAACTACACGGGCCTAACCTCAGTTGCTGGAAAAATTACAGAGAATATCCTACTGGGTACTACTGAAATGCAATGATCAGGCACAGTCAACACAGATTCACAAAGGGAAAGACCTCTTTAAGTAATTAGTTAAATTAGCTTAGAATCCTTAGAACACATCCTCCTAGAAGCTATGCTAAAACACAGAGAGAACAGGGAGGTGATTTGAGAGAGCCTGCACTGCTTCACCAAGTGCAAGTCTGTCTGACCAACCCAGTGCCTTCTGTGATGGAGGGACTACATCAGTGGAAGAGACACAGATGTCATCTATCTGGACTTCTGTAAGGCCTTTGACACAGTCCCACACAGCATCCAGCTAAACTGCTTATGCTGTTAAGAAAATACGGAACTATAACAAAACCAAGAGATCGTGCCAAAATTGTTTCCCAAGTTCCCATGACCCCAAATTTCCATATGAAAAGCAGCTCACTCACCCCTTCAGACATAGCTACAACTCTACTTCTCACCCAAGTTACAGAAGTCGTAAGAGACGGTCTGCCTCCTTCATGAACTCTCAATCAACTTTACAAGTCACCCATTTCCCAACAATGTAATCACACTGCTCTAAACAGCCTCTCACACTAGGGTGTATACAATGCAGCACATCTCTCATAACAGAACAGCTGATTCTACCAGGAATCATAATGCTTACTCTACCACAGAAATTAGCAAGAGCAAAAAGTCTAAGCATAGCACTAAACCAGCAAAGTTCTAGATTCCCTGGGTCAAACATTGTATACATGTAAACACCAGGCACTCATTAGATGATTTCAACATATATTTACAATAGAACTACTACTGTGTAAATGAGTGACTGCCTAAAAGTATAAAGGAGAACCTTACCTTACTCGAGCCTCCACTACCTATTTGCTTTAATACTGTATAAACTCTGCCATTGATGGCAAGGCATTCATGCGAAGGTATAGAAGCTGGAACCTGTGTACACACAGAAAAGGTTAAGAAATAAATATTGATACGTGCAACAGAACTTAAGAGAGCTCTACTTTTTAAGTTAAAATGCTTTAAGTTGCCTTGCTCTTTCTGAAGAAGATGAAGTTGTTTACAAGCAGTAAAGAAACTTCAAATGAAAGCTAGATCCCCATATACTGATCACCATTTAGGCATGTAACATCATTGAACTCTTGTAAAAGGTGCCAATGCTCTTCATACTGAAAATCAAGGAAAGGTTGTTCTTTAATAAGGCTTCCCAGATCATTAGAGACACCTTCTTCTTTACATATAACATTAGAAACTGTATTACCTAAGAAACTTTCAGTCCCAGCATGCAACTTAAGAGCTGTACTGAAATCATCTACCATTTGAAGTTAATTACTAGCTAGAAGACTTCAGTACTGTGAAGTTAAAACAGCCTGCATTGCCCATATCTGCTACACCAACCCATAGAAAGGCCTCAAGTTTGATTTATTAATTCTTATCCTCTGGCAGGAAGGTTAAACCTATCCCCCAGTTTTATGTACAATTGGGAAGGTTCCTACCTGAATGTGTAACACATCTAAGGTAACCCATTTTTACATGATGTCAGGCCACAACAAATGTATCAACATTTGTGAAATCTAACAAAAATGGAGGAGAAATGCAGTCTTTTACCTCCCTCAAACTCATGGTTTTCAACACACACAGCTTCTCTTTATTGGTACTGCACTGTAGTGGGTAGTACCACTGTAAAAGCACTGCAGAACAAAAATAGAGACTCTATATCTTTTCTCTGTCATTAAGCAGGATCTGAAAAGGCTTAGGTTGCAGACATAAAGGCTCCAGCATTCTGACAAAATTGAACTGATTTTTCAACACCTGACTTATTTCATCTAAATTCAGACATACACACGAAGAAAGTTATTTTCGGAATAATAGACTATTTCCCATTACTCATCCAGGAGGATGAACAGTAACTTCAGATTAAAAAAAATATATACACATATTTATTTTACCTAAAGCAGTTCCCAATGAAAATATGTACTGAAAAAATGACAGAAAATTGTTACCTGCAAGCCAACTTGATTTTGAAATGGAGTTGCCGGAGTATGTGGTAAATAATATGGGAACTGGCTGTAGGGAGTAGAAATTTGACATCCTGGTAGAAGCTTGTCCTTTACAACTGGTGTGTTGAAACTAACAAAAAATATGAACAATATCTGCATTAGTTGTATATTTTTAAGATTATTTTAACAACAAAGTTGAGATCTTCAGTGTTTCTTGAAAGTTAGCCTCCACTTCATTCAATAATTAGCATTATTAAGACTTCAACTTCTTGATTTAGAAGTCCTTTTAGAAATACACTGAAACTATACCATACTTAAAAATACTTTTTAAAACACTAACTCCCTATCTTCAGACACTACCTGGCACTTCCTAGCAACCGAACAGTGAAAGAACGATAAAGCTAGAAGAGCTGACTACAAGAGTTTGAGAGAGTTACTTTTCTCCAGATTATTTATTCAAAAACTTTTTAGATTACATGTTTTTTAAAGTAAGCGTATCGAGACAGACAACTTCAAAAACCCTCACTATTGCCTTGAGAGCTTTAGCTACACTGTGTATGAGCAGAGAGATCATGGATTTAGAAAAACTAAAGATTGCAAAAAATCCAATTTTTTTCATTTGTTCTCTTGCGGTGTCTACCATCTATTTAGCTGTATTACTGAAGATACCTTATTTTCTCCCCACTGTTTACAGAAACTAATGCCAAGATAAGAACTGGAAAAGAACATATATACCTAGGATTTATTTGGTAGAGTAAAATCACAGGAGTTAAAAAAAAAGGACAAAACCAGTCAAAAGCATGGTTCCCACTGAATACAGCAGCACTCAGCAATTGTGCATACTTACCATGTACATACAAACTGAGTAATGAGAATTTAATCAAGGACTATTATCAAGTGCCTTCACGAAATGATGTGGTTCATTCCCTACATATATTCTGAATTCTACAGCTACAGAGACAGAGGTCCTACCAACAGGAACAGCGCTTACTCAGCATACAACCTTGACCTATATGATTCGTCCTAGAGACTTATGAAAGCAGTAAGTAATCATATAATTACAAAGATTTGCCAACACAGGCATAGGGGTTTATGCTTAATTTAAGATCACATGGATAAACAAATGCTATCGTTTCCTAACTTAAGTGCTTATTTCTGCAAGCCTCTGGATTTCCTGTAGTACTTTTAAAAAACCTCAGACACTTGCATCATGGGAACTAAACTGATATACAGTTATCAATCTAAAAAGCCTGTCAGCCACAAATAAACGTTATCCAAAAGAAAGTGTCATGTAGCAGAGATCAGTGAAAAAGGTAAATGCTGTACTAAAGACTTACTGATTTGATAGTAAACACCCAAAGGCTGAAAAGCTGACAGAAAAGGCAAAGGTCCCTAAATGTGATCTGACTCTCAAAGTCTGGCACTATACAGAAGCACCTGGAATGTTTGCTACCTGAACAGAAAAATTTAAGAAATCCTGGAAAAATCTGTCTTTCCAGAGATCAACTACCATCTTATAGTAGGCTTACCAGGCCATATAATCATTAGATGTGGTGCTTGGTGTTCCATAAACATGTGATGGGTCACTTTTCTTAGAAACAGCATCCGGTGGCGATAATCGTCTTGAAACGGGATGACCAGACTGTTCAAGGTTCATTTGTTTTCCCTACAAAGGGTAAAGCAAGATATTCTATCACACAAGGAGCCACAGTTAAGAATACAGAAATAATTTCTTCAACATGAGAAGGTTGCTGGTAGCACACACACAGTACATATTCGTGTTACTTTACCTCTCCATAGCAGCTTTTCAGTGACACTTCTTGAGTTGGCCCTTTTTTTCTGGCACTAGCACAGTTTAGTTTAATCTGCTCCAACTGCTTTCTATAGCTTTCACCAAAACTAGATTGTTGCTGTTGACTTTCCAGACTCCTGGGCTCTGGTATCTTCAGCTCTGGATGCTGAACTTTATTATCTGGGGAAAAAAACCCAAAAAACCAAAACCACAGATTAGTAGAAGGATTCAATATCCAATACTTCAAAAGTTTCTAGAATAATTTTACCTCATTTTCTACATCAGACTAAACAAACACAGCTGTTTTATTGAAATTAGGCTTTAAAAGACATTAATGTAATCGTCAAGCTCCATATTCAATTCAGTGTAGTAACATGGCAACTTTCTTCAAAACCTTAGGATATGACTGTAACAATAACAGAGATGCAACTGTTTCCTTCATCAACACAGAACAAGAGTACATTTCACCTAATTTCTTCACATTTTCACCTAATTTCTTCACATTTTCACCTAATTTCTTCAGCAGGATGAGAAAGCCACTTAGGGAACTGGCTTTCTGATGAAACACTGAAGTAGCAAGTAACCATAAGAGGTTAGTACATGTATTCCATATTCCATTATGTTGGTAAGTGATTAATAGCAACCTTCTAGATTTTACTGGCCCTGAAATCCTTGCTAAAAATCCAAGTTGGTTATAACATTTTCCAAGAAGACACAACATAAAAATCTCATGCCACCCCTATTTCTAGGTGACTTCACACAACAGTCAAAATCCATGTATTGATAATCCAATATCTACTGAAGTATTTATTTCTGAAATACACCAAAACTGGCTGTTTTTAAAAGAACTCTAAGAATCATTCTCCAAAAGTATGTTAATAATATAGTAAAAATCTCAGCCATTCAAGTGATAGCAAAACCTTAGATGTCTTTAAAGGACAATTCTAAAAATGGCAATACAGTTAAGGCTAAAACCCATGTTTAATCCAAAGCATTTAGAGTAATTCGAAGTATAAGAGCACATTTGATTGATACTGAAGTTTAATACTCTAAAAGTACACATTTATTTAGTGTGTCATTCACACAAAAGGATTCCAGCAATACAAGTTAAATTAAATTGCAATGAATATAGGGAAACAAAGGTGGAAATTATCCAGGTTTTTTTGCATGACAGAAAAAAAGGGACATAGGAGAAGCAAACCACTATAATTTGTCTCAAAAAAACCCTCTAAATGGACACTTCAAGAAATTTATAGCCCTTCATTTGAATTTCTCTCCACCAACAGCTACCTTTTTTCCTTTGGTATAAACTAATACTGTTATTTGATAAACTGGCAATATTTTTCTACTCTCAGGCTAGCAAGTGTTAAACTGAAATCTCCTGCCATTGCTATTTCAATGCCTGTTTGTTACATGTATTGCAAGAGGTAAGAACATAATGAATTAGCACTATACTTGACATTTTGTTTCCATCCCAACACTTCACAGTTTTGGACATTGTCACAGTTGAGATTTTTGTGGGTTTGGGGGCTGTTTTTTTCCACAACTATCAGAGATACCACACAAAAGCCAAATTTTATTTACCCACTCCCCAAATCCAATCAGACCAACTTCCGCTTTTTGAAAAACATTTTATTTAGCAACATATTTTTAAAAACATATGGAACAGAACATTTTTAATGCTTATTCTATTTCAAACTACTCAGATATGACATTAATAGTTACCTTCTCTTGTCATCACAAGATTTGTATCCACTTTCATTTTGAGAGTTACACTTGAATTGGTAGCTGTTTCTGAGCTGCCCTCATCCAACATCCGCAACTGTACAGTCATTTTTTCTTGTAAGGACTAAAGAACATAAAAAGCATCTTAAAAAGAATCAAAGGAAAACTCAAGAGTAGTATCCAAAAGACATCTCCTTACAGTAATTAAATGGCAGACACACCGCAAAGCAAACACACTTCAGGGAACAGTGTAGGGTACACAGACAAGTATTACTGATGCTATTTTCAAATACATCAACACTCTGAATTTCCATAATCCAGTTTCTATAATAAAGACACATAAATGCTTTCTATTCTGGAATTTTCTTTTAGGGGATGGGGACATGAAAATGTAAGACATAGCTGAAAACCAATCTCTATCAAAAGCTGTACTTTATGGCTCCATAGAGCACTTTAACTTAGTTGAATAGACTTCATTACATAGGGTACTTACCATGGTAAAATTCATGACTACAGCTGAAAGAGGTCCTGTAGTCAAGTTGAAATCTGTTTATCCCCTCTTCATTCCTCATATTTCTAACGCCACTCCCATTGCTCAGATGTACCATTCAGAGAAAGCTCTTTTTTAATGCCCGATTATGCATAACAATTTTCAAGTTTGAAAGCCATAATGGATGTTTCAATCCACAAATGATTACTTAAAGGGAGACCCCTACATTATTTCTTTCTTGAATTGAAAAAGGTGTTATTATCTTTCTTACTAATACCATAGGATAGCTAGAGTTCCTTTTATGTATTTAAAAAATATTTAAGTTACCTGCAAATCTCCCAGGCTGTACGAATCACGCCCACTAGATTTTGGTTCTGATGGTGGAAAAGGTGCAATGAAGGCTGTTCGTTTGGAGCTGGACGTTTGCCTATTGAAGTAACATTGTCAATTACATCATATGCCAGCACACAGCATGGCAATGGCTTTTTTTGTGAATGAGATGAAAAAAGTAGTTGGGTGAAGACTTTTGGCTACAAGCTTCAAATATACAGAAAAGCAGGTCCACTCGCCAGCAAAGTCAGAAACAATAGAAAAAAGTCCTACAAAATGAGGATTTAAAAATATTTTGGAAGTAACAAGACTACCTTATCTCTAAGTTTAAAAACTGGACTACATAAACATGAAGATACTTTGAACAAAATTTATTTTGGCCTTAATTTCCCTTTCTTTTGAGCTTACTGATTAGCCAGAACAAGAAATTTATCTTTACATGCTTTCATACAAAGAATCTGAGTAGTAAGATCAGAAGTAGGTTACTGCAGTACCTGTTGCACCCATAATGACTAGTTATCTCTAACCTTCAGGTCAAATTTAACATTAACATCTGACATTCCCACTATCCAATAAAAGCACCATTGAAAAGGAGTATTAAAATCTGTTGTGCTGTAGGTAAACCCAATAACCATACCTCTTCATAACACAAGCCGTGAGTGGGACATCCGAATCCTCCACGTCATCACCATCATCAGATAGTAGGGCAACAGGAACCCTCCCAAACTGGCAAATCTAAGAGCAAAGTCAAAGTTATCAGGTGTGTAAAGCAGAATAAAGAGTTAAAGATTTTTAAGAAAATGTTACTTGTTTTACCTGGTTAGATTTGTTTAGTGGTCTCAATGGATTGTGGTAATTAACTAGGGCACCCAGTTCCTGCAACTTCTCTTCCCTGAAGGAAAAAACAAACTCAAACAAAAAAACCCACAAAACAAAACACACAACACTGTAGTGTATGTGTGTGGTTTTGGTTTAAATGATGTTATAAGACATTAAATAAGAAATTAAGACATTACCTAAGTAAAAGTCTGGTATTAGTAGAAGAATTTTCACTAGAATCATTCTTTTTTACGCTTCTGTGATTTCCACCTATATTCTGAACTCCAGACTCCTGTGTACTTGATACTGTAGGGAAAATAGTTAGAATCATTCGGATCATATCAGACAAATTCAACTGAATCATTCTAAGCACTTAATTGGGTTAAATTAAACCAGCTGATTTCACTGTGAGCAAATTTGAGAGTGGTCATATAAGCTGTGAGAGGTCAGGGAATATCAAGGCAGGCAATAGCAAACAACTCAATTCACCAGCCCCATCTTAATCCAGTAGAGAATCTTGCTTGATTACTGAAGATTTGGCCAAAGTTTTATGAAATTGTACATTAATCTTAAAATGAAATGTCAAGTCAACTTAATAAACTTTGTTAAAGTATGTATTTCAGATATACTTTATGGTAAGCAGAACCAGAAATCAAATTATTTGAAAAGTCATTCTAGAACCTCAAATCCACAAATAAACAGTTCAGAACAACACTGACTTCCACATTATTTTTCCCTACAGGTGAAGGGAAGGGCATTTCTCAGAGATGAAGAAACCACAAGAACTCAGAATACACTAATGAAAATATATCAGCACCTTAATGAGCACACATTCACATGTTACAACACAGTTTAATTCTTCATTTAGGGAACAATGTGAAATACAAGCTATTTTAAGCATCTTCAGACACACAATAATCTCTTGAACTCAACTATTTTCCTGACAAGCCCTTTTTTAAAAATTCAAATTAATATCTGGTTATTTTGATTAATATCTCTTCCCTGCCACAAGATTTCTTTTTTTGAAAAAAGACAGACACCAAAGAATATATTTAAAAAAAAAAAAAAATCAAAGGCAACAGGAAGTGTTCAAAGCCAGG
>QWTY01024476.1:0-30504 GCA_008033365.1 Pseudorectes ferrugineus | reverse complement strand
ATTTGGATGCTGGATAGGACCGCCCACATTACTGAAATAACTGAATGCTAGCAAGGGAAAGCAATTTGCCGCTGGCTAAACCGGGGATGGTTTTTGCAAGTTATGGGCAGTGTTCACCAGAGCAGCAGCGTGGCATCCTGCAATGACCTGAAAAAAGGGTAAGTATAGGAGAAAATCCCTTGTTTGTGCCCATCTCTCTACCTCCCTTTCCTTGCAAGAAGACTGTTTTTACTCCTGTGGGCTGTTAAGGTTCCCTGCTAAGATTCCCTCTACTCCCACTCTCAAAACCAGGGAAGCAAACAACTACTGCTCAGCCTAGGAAAGCATCAGATGCCCAAGTGACAGCGGGAGGAGTGCTCAGTAACTGTGAGCAGCTGCCTGCTTTCCAGCACAGGGACAACACCCTCTTTTGACAAAGTCTTTTTAGGACAAATTTTTATTCATCAGCACAAAACTGAAGCAAGAGAATAAAGTGTTTCTCCAGCCTTGCTGCAAACTGCTTCCCTTCCTTTTCCATGTGTGTTTTAGGTTACTAGAGGAGCCTGTCTCTTTCTTTTTGCTCTCTCAGACTTTCACAGACAACACTTAATCACATTTTAGCTGGGCTTATTATTCAGGTAGGTCTGCCTGGCTCTGGGTTCTTAGACATAAGAGCATAGAAGTATAACTAATTAGCATAAAACTAAAATGTTCTTTAGAAAAATGTTAATTGCCTATGTAGAAAAACATTCTGTATGTTTCATCTCAGGTAAAACTCATATTCTACAGAGAGCATGTGGAATAAGAAAAATAGAGTAACTCCCTTCCAAGGCTATTTGGTGAAAACACACAGTAGACTTGCAATCCACAGTCAATGTTACAACTTAATGTTGTAATTTTATTTGGTCTTCTTTTGCCTCAGAGAAAAAAAAAGACACATTGACCTTCAAGTGAGTATGACTCCTTTTCCCATTAAAAAAAACATTCTAATAGGGAGTAACTCAAGCTAGAAACAGATGTCAACTCCCAATCCGAAATTATTCTTCTGGCTCTTGTAGTAAAAAATATTTTATTTTACACACTTTATCCTGTGAAACACCTTCAACAATTCCAATTTTTGGCTCTTCTTACTCAGCAACAGATGCTCGAGTGACAATTCTCACCAGGCATGCTCCCCAGAATTCAGCTTCCCAGCAGTCACATCAGCTATTACGCACATAACCAGCTTGAACATAGTGCCACGCTTCCATCCGGAGCCTGGGGCTGGCCGGATAGGTAGTGGTGCAGATGACAGGACAGCATGGTATAGATTTTGAGTATGCTTCTTGGATATTTAAGATGCAGATGTAAGCCATCAAACTCCCATAGGCTCCTTTGTGGTCTTAGAAGCTCCCAGCATTATGACAATAGCAACTTACTTCCTTTTTTTTTGTTAGGATTTTGGGGAGTGTTATCATAGAATCATGGAATCACAAAATGTCAAGGGGTTGGAATGCACCTTAAAGGTCATCTAGTCTCAGCTCCCCTGCCATGGGCAGGGACACCTCCCACTAGACCAAGCTGCTCAAGGCCTTATCCAGCCTGGCTTTGAATGCTACCAGGGATGAGGCATCCACAATGTCCCTGGGCAAGCCGTTCCAATGTCTCACCACCCTCACAGTACAGAATTTCTTCCTGATGCCTAACCTAAATTTCCCATCTTTCAATTTGAACCCATCACCCCTTGTCCTATCCTGACAAAGAGTCCCTCTCCAGCTTCCCTGTCGGCCCCCTTCAGATACTGGAAGGTTGCTATGAGATCTGCACACAATCTCCTCTTATCCAGGCTGAACAGCCCCAGCTTCCTCAGCCTGTCTTCCTGGAGGTGCTCCAGCCTTCTTATCAACTCGGTGGCCCTCCTCTGGATGTGCTGCAACTGCTGCTTGGCTGTGGCACATATCCACGAGGAGGAGATGAAGGACAAGCCTCACTGGTAATACTTTACGCTGGGCTTCAATCCCCAAATCTAGAAAGCAGCTGGGTTGCCCAGCCTTCCCCCAGCAGGGCACCGGAACGCCCATCCCGGTGTCTCCTGCGGCCCGGGAGAACTCCGGCCAGGGGCGGCAGCCTCGGGCCCGCCCGCTCCCGGCACCTCCCCCGCCCGCCGGCACCGCCCCCGCGGCACCTGCGCGGAGGCGGGTGCGGGGTAACGCGGGGGCAGCGCCGCGCTCCGCCCCGGGCCCGCCTCCGCCGCCCCGGCCCGGCCCCGGCCCCAGCCCCAGCCCCAGCCCCGCCAGGCCGAGCCGCAGCCCGGCGGTCGCTCCGAGCCATGGCGAGCGCGGCGGTCCCCGCGCAGCCCCGCGAAGCGGAGGCCCCGCAGGAGCGGGGCGCGGCGGCGCCCGGGGAGACGGAGCCGACGGAGGTGTCAGGCGGGGCCGGGGCGGCGGCGGTGCTGGGGGAGACGGGGCTGGCCGTGGGCTGCTGCATCGCGGCGGCGCTGAGCTGGGAGCGGCCCCTCCGCAGCCTGGGCGGCTTCGTCTGCGCCAACCTGCTCTTCTGGTGAGCCAGCCGGGCCCGGGTGGGCGCCGGGGCCGGGGCCGGGGTCGGGACCGCCCCCCGGGATGGGAAAGCCCCCGCCCGGCCCGCGCCGCCCCGCCCGGCACGGGCGTCTCCTCCCCCGTTTCGCGCTGCCCTCGGTCCCCGGGAGGAGCGTTCGCCCCCCTGCCCTCCTCCCCGACCGCCCTTCGCGGGGAGCTGACCCGCGCCCCAGTCCTCCGTGCGAGGGAAGGTCCTGCTTTCCGCCCCACCTGCGCCGCGGCGTTCCCTGCCCCCCTCGCCGCTCCGGGTCTGGCCATGGCCCCCGCCCGGAGTGCATCTGCTTGGTCGGGTTCTTTCACCTCTGGTGTCTGCCCCAGCCCCGCACACACACACGTTCTGCCCCCATTTCCCACAACGTGATGTGTGATGGTGATGATGATGAGGAGGAGTCTCAGATGGAAGCTGAGCAGGGCGGCTGCAGGACGCCCCGCCGAGAACTCGCGTTTGTCACAGCCGAGATGAGCCGCGGGCCCGCATTTCTGTGCAGAGTTTTGAAACCTGCTGAAATCAGGCCCCGAGCCCATCGGTAGTGCTGTGCTGATGCCCTGGTCCAGTACTTTAGAGTTCACTTTGGGTATATGCACTTTTCCAAATTGGTGGCCTACTTAGTGGAGTCTTTGTGAAGTGGAGACAGCCGGAATGTTACTGCAGTGCACCAGTTCTCTTTTTGGACTGAGCTTTTTGTAGTCGGAGACAATTTTGTCGAATAAACCCCAGAGATTAACATAGGGATGTGTTCATTGTTGGATTTGTCATGTCTCTCCTGTTAATTTCTGTAGGAAAAAACTTGTCTTTCTATGTGAAACTTCTTCAGGGCTTTCCTAGGTTTTGTTAATGCCTATGTTTTTTGCTTTCTGGGCTAAAATGTTGCTGTGTGCCTGCTTGAACATGTAGAGCGAATTATAAATTAGTGCTCTGTCTAATAATACTGCAGAGGCCCTTAAGACTGAATAGTGTTTCCTTTCCTGTGGCTAGAACTGCCTTCTTTCCTCTTAAGCGAATAAGAGGTAAACAAGCAGTGCGGTGGATTAGTAGCAAACTCCTCTTGGTTCTCTATAACCCTAACAGTGTGACATTTAAACATGAGATCCAAGTCATAGAAAGAAAACTTTCTGAAGCTTTGTGCTGCACGAGAAAATCTCTGCAAATATTTTCAAAAACATTTTATCCCCTTTGATCCCAGGAGCTGAGTGTGCGTGATGTCTAATTTAGGTTGACTTTTATTATCTGTCTTGCTCTTAGGTATCCATGGTAAATCCTTTCCTTGAGAAAGTTACATGGTTTTGCTCTCATTTTCTGCATGCTTCAGAGGTCACCTGTTCTTTCAGCCATTTGGAAGAGTCATAATGCTTTGTGTTTGCTTTCAACGCAGCTCTGATAAAATTTTCAGGGACAACATCTAGCAGAATACATTTCTAGCAGAATACTATTCTCAAGGAATAGTAGCTGCTGGCGACCTGTTGGCTATTATTTTGCCAAATTTGATCAAAAGCAAGTTATAAAATGCCTGCATTATTCAATGCCTATAGGAAGTCTCCTTTGGTAGTCTTACTGGCAGCTTGTTATGTGACCAGTATTTGAAGTTATTTTATTAAAATTCATAGTTCACTCTACCTTGTTACTTTCAAGATGAGTCGGAATAGCAAAAGTCGGGGCACGGATTGCTCACTTTGGGGGGGTATTGTACCTCAGAAGGAAGCTCACTATCCTAATGCCAGGAAGTTTTGAGAGGTGTAGACAAACTAGGAAATGTGTAGAAGCAGGAATGATGACCAGTAAACTTCTGTGGTTTGAGAACATCAGGAAAGATCTCGTTAGCAAACCCATGAAATCTGACACTTTGAAAATTAAACAGTCATTTAAATCTAAGGTCACATTTCCCTGCTCTGATGTTGGCATAGTGAGTGTTCACAGCACAGCGTGTTTGCTGCTTCTCCTTTTCTTGTTTGAGATCCAGCTGGTCAGCCTGGTTTGTGATGACTCAGACAGTCGATACTGCTTCAGGACTGGGAACAAGTGTCCACCCCTGCTGCCTGTGAAGTCTCTCCTAACAGGAGAGGAGCCTGTAGGTAGAAGGAACATTTCTTAGCTGCCGTTTCACGTGCCTCCTCTTTCTTTGTCGTATGCCTACAAGTATCCCTGCCCCATAGGGGGACTCCCAGTGTGTATGGCCTCTAATCAGGATTTCTCAGAGTTGAGAAGTCTGTATTGCTGGATGGGAGACTTCTCCCACTGTAGCAGCAAAAACGTTGGTGGAAGAGGGAGGAAGGGGAGGTGAGGTTTAATTTTACAGTTTCCTGAATTTTGGAAAAGTAACACCAGTTCTTCCTCCCAACCATTTAATTTTGTTGGGACTGTTTTCCTCACGGTTAGTTCAGTTCTTGTATGTACACCCATCAAAATAGCTCATGTGTAAACTGTTGCAGTCAGAGCTGCTGAGAGTGAACTGTTTCTCTGGTGTCACAGGGTTTTTGGGGTTTTTTTAATATATTCCATTGTAGTCTCTTTTGTGTTAAAAATCTCTTAACCATTGTACTGGATAAAAATGCATTTTTGATGGTTACTACTAAAATACTGTTCTTGTAAGTACAAGAAATTTAGTAACTTAATTTCATTCTGATTTCCTTTATTTTTTTAATATTCCTAACAAATTATTGAGGACTCTTTAACAAGAGAGTAGTAAAAGTAGACACAAATCTGGCTACTGGAAAAGCATTTTTCAGTTAACCACCTCCATTATTTATTCGCCATGAACAGCTTGAAGCCTCTTGCCCCAAATGAACCCGACTGAAAATCTTTAAAATGAACAAGGGTTAAATATATATATTATTTTGCACCTAACCACCTGAAATATGATATAGATTCTCATGCTGTATATAGTTTGCAGACTGAAGTCAAAATAACACAGGAAAACAAGTCTGGGTTTATTCCCCTTTTTTATACCCATCGTACCAAAAAAGTGAGCGATTGGCCCAAGAACAGAGAAACTCTGCTGGAGCCAGAAGTTCACTCCAGGTGTTCCAAGTGTTAGGCTGTTGACTGATAACTTTCAGTCTTGGGTTTAATCTTAGCCAAATATTAACATTCAGTCCTAGATTTTTAAGCTAGTATTCTATCCTAATTATTATTCTCTGTGTGTATGGAATAGAGGGGATAGTGGCAGCTTTTTGTTCTCCCAATCTGTAATTTTAAATATTTCTACAAGATCAGGAGGACAAGTTTATTTTCAGTAATTCTGTGCTGTTCCGTATCTTTTGTAGTTTGCAGATGTTTATTTCAAATTTCTGTTTTCTATCTGCAGATAAATGTTTCAAACCTAAGTACATTAATGCCTGCAAGGTCAACCCTATATACACCAGTTGCATCTGTTCACCAGTTGCCCAATTTCCTGATTTCCCTAGGATTTCTCGGGAAGGGAGGCAGCAGAAAGACTAAGATGTAATAGATCTTTTCTCTTTTCCTGTCTCCTTGTGGAATGAATTTATTGCATTACCCTATTTGCTATTCTCTTCACCCAAATCCACATTTTTCTTTGAGGATTTTAATATGCCTTCTGAGGCACCAATTTGCATGTTACTGCAGGTCTGTTTTTAACAATGTTACACATGATGTTATTGTACTGGCTCAACAAAGTAACTGACCAGCTGTGTAAAATACAAGTATCATTCCTTGATTTAGACAGGTGTGCAGGCCTAATTTACCTTTAAAAATAGTCTTTCGTCACCATCCATACTCTTATTTTTTGTTTGTTTGTTTGGTCTCAGTCCTAGTGAATATTTCCATTGTATGAGAAAAACGAGAGAAAACAATATTGCTTATATCTGAATTGGCTGTGTGCATTGCATCAGGTAAAGATTGTGTTTTTTCCAGAGAGAAAATCTAATTGCTATTTAAATGTTAGTAACAAAAACACGTTCAGAATTTAGAGGCTTGGTGTGTTTTGTTTTTAAGTATCCAATTTCTTTTAGGAGTTGTTATTGAAGTGTTTGTTTTGTTTTAATGTATCCAGTTCACTTTAAGATTTGTTCTTAAAGTGTTTCTTACTTGAAATCTCTGCTTGGCAATGGTGAAGTTTACCATGAAGAGATCTCAAAGTACTTTCCGTTCATTAATTTTTTTCTTTCAGTGTAAGAAAACAGTACTAAGCTAAGCATTTCTTTTGTGTATTAGCACACAACTTGTAAATGCTGCCACTACTATACCTTGATGGACAGCTTACCTATAAAGCAAGATTTCTGAACATTTAGAGAGCAGTGTGCATGTACAATGTATGCTTGCATTTTTATTCTTTGTTACAAGAAAGAAACTGACCTTTAAGACATGCAGCAGCCCCTTTTTTATATGTTTGTGGACTGTACGTTTTTGTCCACTCTTGGCGCTGACTGTGGCTACCACTGGAAATGTAGTCTAGGGGAACTACTCAGACAGGACATTCTTGGTGACAAAATGTAAAATTAAGTGAGAATTGGAATAAAAGAAATCTTTGAAATCAAAACATGAAGAAAAATACATGAAAATTAAGTGAGTTGGAGCAAGGCAGGGAGTTGACATTCTCAGGCCAGTTTGTAGTATGCTGGTCTTCAGATCACTTAATTAAATTTGTAATATCTTCAAAGTCAGGAGAACACATATGGATTTTTCCTTATAGCACTCAGATGCTAAATATGGTTTTGAATGTGGGAAATTTCAGTCTTTGTCTGTCGTTGTTATAGGAAATCTTAGAGCTACGTTCATAGTTGTTTTGGGACTACTTCCCTGAAATCCAAAGTATCGGGATAGCACACAAGTGAATACTCCTGCCTCAAATTCTAATAAGAGTTTATGTCTCTGATCCCTTAAGTAGGAATAGTAGAGTAGGTTAGGTATTGACGTTATTCTTTTGTAATGATAATACATTCATTATCAGAAAAGAGAAGAAAAATATTCTGGCATAGGCAGTTTTGAAATTCACTGTGCATTCACGTGAATGGGTTTCTTATATAGTTGCTAGGTTGTTTCTTCTAGTCTGATAGTCCTGACTTATTTAATTTTCTGCCTTTTGCTATGTCTTTGTAACTTATTGGTATTGAGATTCATTTTATTACACCCACCTATAGTACAGTAAATTGCTGATATTTCTTCAAGCTTAAAAAACGATTGTGGTTTGTTGTTTTTTGCTTCCTAGAAGGTGATACTCCAAAATACTCTTCCTCAAGTAAAGCTAAAAATTCCAACGCCAGCACAAGTTGTGATATAATTTTAGGGTCTACTTGTTTTCACTCAGGCAGTTTTAGGCTTATGTTCACTTTTCCAATACAAATTATGAAAACTTTTGAAGGCTTTAGTGGTAGAAAAGTGGAACAGAAAGTTAAATTCATTTGATTTAGTTAGCAAAAATAATTAAAAGCCATTAACAGCTTTTTAGTGACAGTTTGCTTACTTTTGGCTGAGAGATTAGTTTACTGGAATGAAAATTGACATTGTTTAAGAGCCAGATGGTGTTACATAAAAACCTGGACAGATGACAGCATTTTTCAACCAGTAAGATGAAATCAGGATCAGTCAGAAAAGAAATCAAGTAGGGTAGTTGAGGAAAAGCGAGCATTACTGGACAATTTAGGACCAAATCTAGGATGAGGATTTTATGGAAGATGGAAATCCAAAACAAAGGAGAATAGAGGAATTGCAGCATGGCTTGTGTTTACTCTGTCTTGCTAAAACTTACATATGCAGTGTCTAAAGCAGTTGTCTCAAGAGAGAAATTATAATTTCTTCATGTATTGCCTCAAAATAATGAGACCTTTCAAATAGTAAGTAGAATTCTGAGAACAATGGACGTTTTAGGGGGATATGCTATGCTCCGTGGTAGATGTTACAGGACTAATGAGAGCATTAAAGAAAAGGAGATTTAGGGCAGCACGGTAGAGGTGCTACTGCTCAAACTGCTGCCACTGTATGAGAAAATGGGATTAAGATTTCTTCTGTACTTTGCCAGAGTACAGGTTAATTAAGGTCATCTGGGCATTTGTCTACAAAAACAAAGGAAGCAAGGTTATTTGATGTTATGTGTTTAAATCAAAATAATGTTAACTTCCATGGAAATATCATCCCCCGTTTTCACTGATTGAAACAGTAGAATTTGATGTCATGGTAGATTCAGAAGGTATGTAGTTTAGCTAATTTAAACTTTCTCCTTCTCAGTTGTTTTTTATATGCCTGTCTGAATGCAACAGGTTGCAGTAAATCTGATCCAAAAGCCACAAATATTGAAACATGATTCTAACTGCTGCATTCCTCAAGAGGTTTCCTTGCAAACAGTGTGAGATAATTTTGCAATGTGACATTATTAACTTAATCCTCTTTCCCAGACCACCAATATACTTCCAAATGCACCAGTTCATAAGCACATTTATCTTTGGTGATTAAATGCAAAGCATTTTAATGATTTTTCTAATGTTTTTTCTTAGAGACTTACACTATTTTTTGTTTTATTTAGTCTTATTTTTAAGTTTAAGAGCTGCTTTCTTGGGGTAGAGAAAATACACAATTTGAATTCCTATCCTATGTGTGTTAACTCAAGTTAGCATTGTCCAGCCGTCTTTGCTTTTGCCCTGAAACCTGTGCACAGACCTTCCAGAGAAATACCCCTTCTACTGATGGCTGTCAAAGTAACAGTAGTTCAGATTTCTGGGAGTCTGTTTCTTAGGACAAGAGATTTATTTATTATTCGAAAAATCTTTTTTCCTAGTAAGTTCTAGAGGGTTTTCTAAAGAAAAACTGGTTTGATCTGTGCTTTCTGGCTGAACAAATACGATCCTAATCTTTTCAATGAAACCTGACAAATAAGCTCTTTGAATAAAAGGTTGATGGCTGAGTTTTCTTTGTCTTCACAAAGAAAGAATTAAAAAAAAAGGTGCAAGTTTTAGAATAATAAGCATGCCTTTTCTGCTTGAGGGTTTTTTTTTTTTAGTTATTTGTTTATTTTTATGTACCTAGTGATAGAATTTTTAGATTTCTGGGTGCTATCCAATGGAACACTCTTTGCTACTTGGCACATAGGTTACAAATCAACTGCTTTTCAGTGCCTCATTTTACTCTGGTTGAAATATCTCAGATACCTAAGTTTTTGGATGGAACTCTTATTTAGAGAAGAACTTGAAGTGAAAGACAGTGCTTCTTTCTAATTTATGTCTTTACAGAAGCTTACATTTTTCTCCACTAAATTCAATGTAATCTAAAACATTTTTAATGTACATGTTTTTAAGAAGCATTCCATTGCAGCATTTCACAGGTTTTCAGCTAAACAGATATACAGCTTTCTAAGTTAAAGCTTCCAGGCACCCAGAGTGGTGGTGTGCGTATTAGAAATTTTAATTAACATAAGATATAGAGTAAATGCTTTTGAAATATTTTATTCAACAAACTATGCTTTTTGGAGGGGTGAGGAGGTTTTTTAGACAGAATTCAAGTCTTTGTTCCGTCTAAAATTTTTGACAGCACATATACAGATGTGGTTTTGTACATGTAATTCCCTCTCTTTGACACAGAATCTGCTGTACCACAGTTTTTGTGTATTTTTCAGACATGTATATTCATAGTTACCATATAAATATAATAATATTGTACCAAATTATATTCTATAAATAGATTCTACCAAGAAAGTGTGCATAACTTACTCTGCCTTAAGTGAAAATCTACACTTTTTGTGTAGGAATGGGGAAGGGATTTTTGCACTGTGATTCTTGAACAGGTATCTAGATCCTTTGGCTCAGACCAGGTGTCTTCGTTTTGGCTGGGATGGAATTAATTTTCTCCCTGGTACAGTGGTGCAGTGCTGTGTTTTGGATTCAGTATGAGAACAATGTTGATAACACACAGATGTTTCAGTTGTTGCTGAGCAGTGTTTACCTAAGTCAAGGACTTTCCAGTTTGATATGCTCTGCCAGCGAGCAGGTGCACAAGAAGCCAGGAGGGAGCACAGCAAGGCCAGCTGACCCAAACTGGCCAAAGGGATATTCCATACCACAGTGTGTCATGCCCAGTACACAGCCTGGGAGGAGTTGGCCAGGAGCTGCCCATCACTGATCGGGTCGGGCATTGGTCAGCAGGTGCTGAGCAGTGCTATTGTGCATCACTGGTCTTTCTTGGATTTTATTCCTCTCTCTTTTTGTTGTATCACATTTCATTTATTATTATTGTTACTCTTGCTAATTTTATTTCAATTATTTAAGTGTTCTTAAGCCCCAATTTTACTTCTTTCCATTCTTCATCCCATCTCACCAGGGCAGGAGAAAAGTGAACAACCTTAATTGCCAGCTAGTGTTATACCACAATACCAAGATGTACTAAAGGAACCATAGGAAAATACTGGATTATTGAGTTCTGGACTTCCAGTGCTTTGAATACTCGAGGCTTGGATTTCTGTATTTGTAGATACTGCATTTTGATATTTACAGAGGCTTAGTATGAAAATCATTTATGTAGAAGAGCAATTCACATAAAAGTTGTAAATTTAATAGACATAAAAAGGAGGATTCGGAAACCTGCTTTGGGATGGTTTTTCAGTTAGGAGGGTCAAAGCGTTAAATTACCTGTAAATAAAACAGAGCTGAATATATATTTTTCCTTCTTGATTCACAGGAGGGCAAACAAAGTGATTGACCCAGTGATCAGTAAGGGCACAAGCTTTCTGATACTACGTTTACCATTTATTTCAAAAATGTTGTTCAGGCAGTGCATTTCATGCTGTAATTAGAAGAAAACAAGCCCTCTTCCCCTTCCCCAGACCTCTTGCTTGAGACAGTCATGAGAATTTGCTGCAACCAGACAGGTGTTGATCGCTCCAGCAGTAAGCATGGAAGAGTGGTCTACATTCAGCTCCAAGCAGGAAACAGTTACCACCAGGAAACAGTTACTACCACATCTTTTCCTTACCCAAATGCCTTCACCGTAGATGTTTGTCTGAAACAGTGTTGGGTGGTCCCCTGTAAGAGCAAAGCACCTTTGAAATTAGCAGTTCGATATTCTCAAAATGCACTAGAAATACTTCCTCTCTACAGGGGAGAGCCATTCTCTGTGTGGTTTATGTCATAGGCCACGCTTGCTTACCTGTGCCTGATTGGAAGAAGTCCAGTTCTATGGAAAACTCTGGCTGAAAGGTGTCAGGAGATTTTCACCTTAGCATTTTATGAGGGAACAGTTCTATACCAACCTGCGCTCTTTAGAACTCCACAGAATTACTCTGAAGAGTTTGTGCTCTGGTTTTAAGATGTAAATATGAGTTTGTGGAACACAGAACTGAAGTCCACAAATCACTCATGCAGCCAACAAATGTGTCATAAAAGCTGATGGTGAAGCAAAGCTCCATGCTCACATCTGTGTTATTGACAGCTTTCATTTATTTATGTGATTATCTCTGGAATTCATCTAAGGATAGATGGTTATTAAAAATTTACCTGCTAAGACTTTCCAGAAATAACTAGCACTGGCTGCTGATAGTCTAAATAATTTAATTTTGATTAAATGCTTTTTTATGTTTTGTGTTTACAAAGTACAACTCATTCATAGTTCTAGAATGTGTAGTAAAAAAACCCAAAATCTTAACAGCTGAAATTAAATAATCAAATTGATTTATTTAGCATTTAAAACAATTTGGTAGGTCTGTGCCTTCCCTGCATCTCATGATACAATTAAAAATAGCTTTTGTCATGCCCTGTAAGTTTTTATTATGTTTACTGACTGCAATATTGTATGATATTGTTAACCTTCAAAATTTCTTAGCTGGCTTGTGCCACTTGAGTGACTTCATACAATCCGGTTTGTGCAGTTAATTGTCCCAGGTGCTCTGCGCTGTGAGATAGTTGCTTTTTGATACAACATATTGACAGTATTGACATATGACCATCCCATACTATAAAGAGCTGGAGAAAAGACAAGAAGGAGAAGGTACCTTAGGCTACTTTTCTATCTTTAGGTTCACCATCATGCAGTTGAAGAACTTCTGCTTTCAGTTGTGGAACTTGTCAAGTTTTGATTGTGCAGTTTAGAATCATTTCAGTCCAGCTGTAGTATAACCAGGCCCAGAAACAGAAACTGTTGTGCCTTTAAGTTCTAAGGTCATCATCTTACCGAAAAATATTTGCCAACCACTTCTAATAGACTAAAATAGTCACAGAATGAAGATATCATTCAGGTTGGTAGGGGCTTCATGAGGTCTGTAGTATGACTTGCAGCTCAAAATAAGGTCAGTACTTAATTCAGATCAGATTGCTGAGAGTTTTGTCTTCATAGGTTGGAAATTCCACAACCTCTGTGGACAACCACTGCTTAGTTATGCATTGATATCACTCCTATTTAATTTCACAAAAATGGTTTCTCAATCTTCCGCAGTGGAATTGAGTAGCAGGCTTGGCTCCATCACACATTCTTCCTACATAGAAGAACACAGGTTGGAAGGACAACAGGAGGTCAGCTAGTCTGACTTGCTCAAGTCAGCTCCAGTTGGAACACATTGCTTGGGTTCTTACACAATTGAGCTTTTGAAAGTCCTGCTCCATAGTGGCCTGCCACCCACTTAGCACCTCCAGGAGCTCTTTCACTTGAGTGCTCTGGACCAGAGGACATCCTTCACAGTGCGGCCACCATTGCCATCATGCAGGGGAGAGGCATTTCTTGCAGCCTCAAAGCCAGGGCTGTATCCCACCCCTGGGGCTGTGTCTGAGTGAGGGCCCTTCCTATGCGGGGAGTGCCTGTTCCAGCCAGTGACAGGGACTGAGTCCTGGGCACCTCATGACTGGTTTTTTTTGCAGTCCTGCACTGCCTACAGCAGAATTTCTTGTCTCCTTGTTGTGCAAGCTGTCCTGTTAACTGCTGAAGTAGTTATCTGGAATGCATAATTCTATACGTTGTTTTAACCTTTGCTTTCTTAAACTGCCCCCCCGCCCCCAAAAAACATTCACAAAATACTGCAGAATTCCAGGGGGAACAAATCTTGGTTATGTCTCTAGTAATGGTTTTTATTTCCACACTACTTTTAGAGGAAATTAAACAATTTAAATTTCAGTCTGCTTTGTTTGTTGCTTAAAAAAGAGAGCATGTTGAGTGTTCTCTTACATAGTATTCTTCTACAAAACAGAAGGAGTGCAGTATATGAAGATGTCATTCTGGAGCCTTTCATTTTTGTCAGATGTGTGCGTCTTAGAAATGCTTAAGAGTAAAGTCTGTTCTTTTTCTTTAAAAAGAAGGGGAAAAAATGCCCTAACTTTTATTAATAAGCAAAAGTACCACAGAAACTGTTAGTCTGGTTGCTATGCGTCATGTTGGTAATTCCTAGAAGAATTTTGAATCCTGACAGTGGTAGCATAATAAGTGGTTTTCAGATCCCAGCATGTCGAACTAACCTTTTGATAAGCTTATGCCAAAAAAGTACAAGGGGACCTTATCAGCTTTTCACCAGGGAGGGCTTCAAGGACACATATCTCTGACATATGGCTCGCAAACAGTTTTTCTAATCTGTATTGCTCTGGCACCTGAGGGCTGACACAAGCTGGCTGTGAGTGAATTCACAAGGGATGGTCTTTATTGCAAACATCACAGTCTAGGTAAAGAGCTAATAATGTTAAGGCATGGGAAGTTCAGTCACAACAATTCAAAGCTCTCCAAATAAGTGAAGAGTCCTTGTTTGGTGACTACATTAGCTGCTTCAACTAGATCAGGTTTTTTTCTCAAACATTGGAGCAGAGAGACTGTAGTGTCGAGAAGGTGGAATGACATGACTTGGAAGCATCTTTCAGAGAGGATGCTACCTTGTTAATCCTTGTTTGCTAATCCTGGTCTGCATTAGTGCAATTGTTTTTAACAGCAGGTGACAGCTGTGACTGCAGTGAAACTAGCAGTATGGTTTAGTTGTGAGCATAAAGTAGGTCAAACATGTTCTGTGCATTTTTTGAAAGATACACTAAGCCGTCTCAGTAAGCATCTGATCTTACCTAGAAAATCTAGTAAGATATGTATGTGTACTACACACATGCATGCACTCGTGTATAAATTTTGGTATTGCTGTATGTGTTTGAGCCCATCGAAGACGGGCCAATGGTAATTGCTAAGTCAGGGCATTCGGTGTGATTCTGTAAACATTCATGCACAAGCACCATGAAGACCCTATGGAATAGACATGGTATTAAGCCTAAACAATT
This sequence comes from Pseudorectes ferrugineus, assembly GCA_008033365.1. Lineage (NCBI taxonomy): Eukaryota > Metazoa > Chordata > Aves > Passeriformes > Pseudorectes > Pseudorectes ferrugineus. The sequence continues at coordinate 15,775 of QWTY01024476.1, read as the reverse complement.
TAAAGGTCTGCATTTGTTATAAACTTCTGCTGCCTAGAAGTTGGATGAAAAATTCTTGACTTGATTTTTCTATACAGCACCACACCTCTCCCCCCAGCCCATTATCAATAAATTAAGTAGGCTAAACAAAGGCTTTGGTGCAGTTAACTTAACCCTTAAACAAAATCAAAGATTTTTAATGCTGAATAATATTACCAAGAACGATAGTAGGACAACATGATGCAAAGCTGTTACAAGTTTTGATTTATTGAGCTATGATTGGACAGTTTTTAGAGAGGTTGCCTTGTAATAATTTTTTTCGACACTTCTCTGTTGGTTTTCTTGAGCTGGCTGAATTATACAAAGGCGCTGATTTTATACATTTATTTTATTGAATAGTCTTATAACTCAAATTCTCTACAGATATAAAAACCCTTTATATTTGGATAAAACCTTCAGAGTGACCTTATGTGTTTGTACTGGAGTTTATATCCTGGTCTGCTCAGGGTGATTGGGTATTATGAGTTTGTGTTAAATGTGAAAATTAGTGGCATAGACATTTTCTTTAATGCGGTCTTTGAGGTTTTCAAGGAATACTGGAGCAGTTTGCTACAACAGCAGTGTGTCCTGAGCTTGTTAGAAATATTGTGAAGTCAATTTTCTTCCTAAAAAATCGAAGTGTGCTCAAAGGATGCCTCTTGGCTTCCTGCAGTGGCCATGTTTGCTACACTTTTTCACTCCCCTTCACCCTCTTTCTTGCAGAAAAGCTCTGCAGCAGCAACTCATTGGGTGTCCAGTTGCCCTGTTTTCAAATCTGAGAGGTTTCTTGGAAATATCCCAGCTTTGTATGATTTTGTTTCTGTTGGTATTCTCATTTGATCCAATGCCTTGGACAGTGGCTTCTTTCTGGTTTTGGCTAACCTCAACTTTTTTAAGTTAATTGCTTTTACTTTGAAAAGATATTAATTTGTTCACTGTTTCTATTCAGATCTCTGATTTAAAGTGCTTGAAACCAGCTATTAAAATACTTAAGCTTTTTTTATTTATTTAATTGAATTTTAATTCTTTTTACCTCACATCCTTTTTTTGTGAGTTAGGATATTTGCCAGTAAAACAGATAGAAGAGCTAATCTCCAAACACACCTGGACAGCAAAATCAGCAGTGCATGAGATTATAATTCTTACTTTCTGAGTCTAGGTCTGTTTGACTTGACTAGACATGTTCTAAAAGATTATGTAATTAAAAACAAAATTCATGAAAGCTTGTTATGAAGACAAGTTTTAGTGTTATGCTGTGATATATATTTACCTCATCTTTGTGTTTGAAAGAATGATTTGTATAAAAATCTTGCTTAAACATAGGTTCTGTAGGAAACACAAGAAAATTTTTAATCTTTTTTTGTGCATTGTGCCAACACAATTAATTTTAATGAAACCACAGTTAATTTAAAAGTAGTATTTTCTATGCAATAATTAAAATATTTTATTTTCTTTTTTTTCTCTGTGTGTAAATAAAAGTATGGACAAAAATCTTCTACAAACTCAGTGTTTAATCTTGGTATCTTTAAATGTCATGCTTGGACCTCTCAATATTTGCTTCCCATGGAAAGGTTGTGGGGAGGAACTGAATTCAATTAATGCAATCTGAGTCTATTTCTTCCTATTTATTTTCAGTTTTAATAGCAGCTGTCAGTTTTTGCATGCTTCCGATGAGTTTGAAAGTATTCAACGTTTATTTCTTCTTAACATTCTAGGTTTGTTGCATTGACCCCTTGGAGAGTGTATCATCTGACTTCCCTTGTAATACTTGGAGTGTTAATTCTTCAGATAATGAAGGATTTGGTATTCTCAAAGATAAAAGGTAAGTGTACTGATAGAGTTCTGTGCTTAAACACCTGCAATTTGGAGCATGCTAATTCATTACTAAAGCCAGGTCAATATTATGATTATTGTGAAAGTATCAGCTAATTTTAGAGAGTGATACTAGATCTGTGATGGTGTATTGCCATTTTCAATGAAGTTTTGCTATATTTTATAGGAAGGGCATGAGTGCAATTGTTATGAGTGGACAGTCATACTTATTTCTTAACTGCTAGGCCTGACAATGCATTCTTTTCTAAAATATGAAGTTTTCCTAAACATTCTTACTTCTTCCGACATTAATCATGTAATTTTTGGAAATTTTGGGACATCCAATATAAATCGGTGAAATTTGTAAATAGATAGATAAATTACCTATCTTAGCACAGTTGAAATAAGAAGTGAGCAGTATTTTCTTTTTACTTTGTGTAGCATTTAGTTTCCAGTGTGTATAAAGTCTTACGTGAATACAACCAATTTTGAAAGGGATTTTGAGTTTGTTGGCTGGTCTGGTGTTTTGGGTTTTTTTTTTTTCAATTCCTGTCCTGTACTTCATTACTGTCTTGAAAATTCTTTGACAAAATGCTCGTCATAAGTTTTTAATTTTTGTTGCCATGAAGATTTCTTTTTCAAGATTCTTATTTTGCCTTTGTTTGTTGTTAAATCCCATGCAAAGTGTTTGAAAATCCATCTGAATATAGTACAAAAGTAGGAAATAAGTGTCAGAGAAGCATGGTATTCCTCTTTGATGTACTAACACGTCATTTCTGACTGCCAAAGCCCGTTGTTCCCTGCTAAGTTACAGCAGGTATTTGCTACCTTTTCTGAAGTATGATTTACTGTCATTCCCTTTTCTGGGAGTCTTGGTTACCATTCTGTTTCCTGCTTGAGTATTAGAAGCCCAGAGGCCAACTTACAAAGCTAAGCAGAATTTGATTTTTTAAGCTCTGTGCTGAATAAATCACCACAAACATTGAATACCTTGCGAGCTGGAAGGCAATGATTTAGGTATATTCACTCGTACCTGTAATTAATGTTTGTGTAGTGACCAAATCCAAGATGTACCACTCTCATGTTTGTGTCATTATTTAACCATTCATTTTAGAGATGAGGCTAGGAAGACCTCTGTTTCCCAGCTTATAGAATAATTATTTACAGTAGTAAACTCATTAATTTTTCTATTGCTTTTGATGCCATTGTAGACAGAGTTCAAGAAAAATCAGGCTCTTGAAGTGATACTGTAGAAGTCCTGTGGTAATGAATTGAAATCAATGAAGTGCCACTCCAAAAAGCAGAAAAAATTCTTCCCAGTATAACATGCCTGTGTAGCTGCTTCACGCTTCCAGCCAGCCACTAGATGGCAAGACTATTACAGATTCATGAGGAACATAGAGTGGTTGTCAGTGTATAGATGTAAAGGGTATGTTGATGTAAAAGTTATGTTGATTATCGTCTTCATGACATCCTCCCATGTGGAAATGTAGCCATAGAAGATCCTGATTTTTTCCATTTCTGATTTTATCTGTATGTTAAGTTTACAGAAAGCAGTTCAAGAACTGTTACTGTAAGATAATGTAACTTTCCTGTTTAACTGATACAGAGAATTCCTTGGTCATTTTGTCCCAATTCTGAACATATTCTGTAAATAAAAAAAGAAAAATTCTTTCTGGTTCAGTGCATTATGTTTCATCTTACATTCCTACAATTGCAGGTGCGCAGCTTTGGAGGACCATCACTGGCAAGTAGGTATATTATTTTTAATGCATGGTTATTTATTACTTTATTTTTCATAGTTGACCTGGATTTTTTTTCTTTAAAGTCTGTTTTCCCTCTAATAAATTGCTGAATTATTTTGATATTAGGATATTTTCTAAGTTTATTACTGCTTGTTCTTAATTTTTAATAAATTATTTTTTCTTCTGATTTGAATTACATTGAAGTATATAGTGACATATCAGAATACTTCTAGAAATGCTTTTTCTTACAGTGGGATTATCATGCTTTGTGTTTTCTGGGAATTAGTGTTTTCTTTGAAAAGCAGAATAATACTGTGTTGGTCAAGGAGGTCACTTTTAGAACTTCATTATAGCAGTGCTGCTGCCTAGAAGTAGGTAAGCTTGCTGGGGTTTCCCTTTAAGTCAACACAAGTAACTGATCATTTTAATTGCGAATAAATATTAGTTGATATCCATATGAATAGAAATTAATAATTCTGAAGTCTGTTGACTTGCCATTAACCTGTTTTAGGCAAATGTTTATATCATGTTAGTATGGAGTATACAATTTGTTGAATTTGTTGGCAGTTGTCCTGGTTCCAGCCTTGCAGGGTTAATTTTTGCAGTAGCCAGAAGGGGCATGGCCAAGACCCAGAGGTTATTCTCTACCACCTCTCCTCATTTTCCAGGGATGGGGGAAGGGGTCCCTTCCGGGTCGCGTAGTGTGGCAGCATGGTTGGGTGTAGTCGGGGGTTTGCACATGGCGAGCTCTCCCATGTGAATTGTTCACCCCCCATGTACACTCTGATATTCTTGCTGTTACTGTTTGTTGTTCTTTCTCATTGCTGTTTCCCATAAGTTGTTCTTCTTTCAATCTGTGATCTTTATCTTTTGTGTCTCCAATTCTCCTGTCCAGCCCTCCACAGGGGAAGGGGCGATGGGGGAGTGAGCGAGCAGCACATGGTTTGGAGTGTTTCACTGGGAACACTGACTTGGGAAACACCATTTCTTAACCACAGCAGCAGTATAATCAATGTCTAAATGATTTGCAGACAGTCCATTTGCAGAATAAAAGGTTGCATATTTAAGGCATCATTCTTCTAAACAGACCACCAGGATTTCTTATATATCTGACATTATTTGAAAACATATCCATTAGTACTCTACTGTATTATAGCCTGACACTGAAGAAACAGTAATGCAGAGTTGAAAAAGGGAAGATGCAGGGTTTTGTTCTCTGTCTAGAGATAGACACCAGTGTCATGACAATTACAGAAAGCAGTTCAGATGTACAGCTCCTGTTCAGTTTCATACCTCTAAACTTCCACAGGTATGAAATCTCTTCAGACTTCCCTATAAACATGAAATGGAGCTATATGGAATTAATGACAGCTTAGTTCATGAACTGAGCAGAGTAAAATGCTTCTTTTACCATAGCTAGAACTACTTCGTGTATCTGTGTAGAGTGGCAGTGCTTCAAAAATTTTAATTGAGAAGCCATTGCTGTGACACAGTAGATTAGTGTGATTTATGTTTCATTTCTTCCTCCTGTCCTTTGTGAGAGCAATTTACATAAAATTTACTATCTTTTGGGGTTTTGAATCTGACTTTACCTGTCTGTTTACATTCGAGAAGAGGAAGGCAAAGAAAATCAAATTGCTTGTGAAGTGAAAGGAAACATAGGTTTTCAAATGCCTTTTGTTTCCATGAAAAATAATTCTGCAGTCCGATACAATTTTTTTCTCTTACTCCCCTGTTCGTCAGGTCCCCAAACCAGAACAGTTGATTTTAATGAAAAGACTGTAAATACTACTTTAAATATCTTGGATTCAGGTTTTCAGGTGTTCAGAATCCTGGGCTCAATTTGCTGTTCTGTGGGGAGACAATGTGGAGAGTGGAAAAGAGAATTTGATGAGCTCACCATAGCTCATGCCCTTGGGTAATATAATACAAGCATTGTATGTGTCCATCTAGCCCAGTATCTGCTCTCTGAAGGGATCCAGCCAGGAGAAACATGACCTTGAGTAGTGTGTTAAAGCAGGACAAGCTTGCAAGGTACATCTCCTGGTGTACTTTCCCTGCAGCTTCCAGTTGAACCTTTCCCCCCACTCCCACTCCCACCCCAAGCTGTTCTAGGTGAGCCTTCTGTGAATTTGTCTCGTTGCTTTTGTTCTTGCAAACTTCTGCTGTTGGCAACATCCTGCAGCACAGAGATCCACAGCTGAACCACGTGCTTTGTGAACAGTCTTCTGTTTGTTTACTGCTATGTAATAGTTTCATAAGCTCTTCCTATGTATTTTCTTGTTGGAAGAAAATCTGAACAATCACTTTCTATTAGTATTCTCCAGTGAGCTGTGACTTTATCAACTTCTGTCCTGTTCAGTTCATGACTGCTTAATTGTTCCTGAAATAGAGGTTCTCTGACTTTTGATGTCTTCATTGTGCTTTCCTGCATTTTTCTTCCATTTCTGTTCTCCTTTTTGTTGGGGGGGCAGAATTACAAATAGCATTCAGCATTCAGGGAGATCCTTGGACTATACATTGGCCCTCTCTTCTTTTCATAATAAATCCCAACACGTGATTGGGTTTTTTTAAACCTCTACTGAGCTCTGAGATTATGTTTTCATGGATATATAATCACTTCAAGGCAATGTCCTGAGTAGTAAAGATCAGCTTAAAGCCCATGTGACTTTAAGAGTTTTTGGCTTTTTTTCTCTTTGAATTTCTTCACATTTCATCTGCCTTTTTGCAAGAAATCACGGGATACTTGATTAAAGTTCTGATGCAAATTCTTTATAACTGGTCTCTGTCTTAACCAGAATAATTCCTCTTATATCTCATGGCTTCTCAGGCTCCATAAAAGCATTTGATGAGAGACCTTGCTGAAAGCCTTCTCAGAAATCCAGGTGAACTTTTATGGACATCAGTGTTCATCTACAAGCAGGTTAACTTTTTGAAAGGACAGAAGGTTTGTGATATGATGTCCTTTACAGCTTACATTAGGACAGGCATGCATGTCCTTTGTTAGTTTTCCTGACAGTTTGCACAGAGCAGAGATGAGTGTTTAGTGGTTTGCAGTTCTCTGGCTCTTGTGTACCTTCCCTAAAAATAGATATTGCTTTAGACACTTCACAGTCCTCTGCCTTAAGGCAGCTTTAAGAGATGCTGTTTAACATAAATGAAATTTCAGCTGTTGCACCCAACCTTTCATTTATAGCTTTTATAAGTTCACATAAAGACTTTGCATTTGTTCGCACTGTGGGTAGATGTTTGGGTTTTTCTTTTCCTGAATGCTACTATAAATGTGCCTGCTGATTGTGTTGAAATTGAAAGAACTGCTGTAAGATGTTGAGGCTGGGTGCCTGGTTCCTTTTCATTTTACTCAAAATTGGATATGAAAAACTGTTTTCATGTTATTATATAATCAAGACATGCCAAGTGTATCCCCATATCCAGCAGAGAATCACCTGCTCTTAAATAACATACAGAGAAAAAATTTAGTAGAGCTGTGATACTTTCAGTGAGAGATAACACCTATTCTAATAAATGTCTATTCTAATAAATTAGATGTGTGCATGATTTTTCTGTGGCATCATGGCCCTACAGCGCTGCATCCATAGTAGGTAACTGCCTTAAGGCCCATGCAGAATGGCTGTGTGCAGGCAGGAAAGGAGTTCTGCTCTGTGCCAGCTTTGAAACTACTTTGGATTGTTTTGGCAAGTGCTAGTTGGCATGTGCCAAAAATGTGCTAAGAGCTATTTTAATAGTTTAACTGCAGAACTGACCAATTCTAGTGCCTGACAGAATCGCCACACACAGTTTGGTTTATCAAAACAGATGTAGATAGAATGTAACAAAAATGATCTGAACAGAGTAATTTCCTGCCCTACCTTTTTGTTATGTGATTCTGGTTTTGAAAGTTAGTATCAGTCAGTCACTATCACAGTAGGATGTTTCATAAATGGTGGCACAGATTATTGATGAGTTTTATAGTGAAATGGTAAACTTTTGGTAGTTGGAGGGTGAATGACTGATTATGACTGTTCTGAAACTTGCATTTTTTCAACATTCATGTGCATTGTGTATTTCTTGTGCTGCACATACACTCCAAGTATCAGAGATCGAAGTACTGCAACGAAAATGCTGTTAATTTGTGGTACTTGTTTTTGGTCTCCTTCATCTTTGTTGAGCACTGCTGCCTAGTCAATGCAAGCATAGCCTCACTTCTTTTTCATTGCCATAACTTGAATCCAGAATGCTTGTTGTCTCACATGTAAAATGTGTCTATGTAAGAAGACCCGTGATTGTATTTCTAATGTAGTCATTTAGTACTATTTTAAGTGTAAAATTTTTAAACTGAAGCAAGATAAGCTGAACCTTCCTCAGGGAAGGTAGCACTGTAGCACTTTTTTTTCCCTGAATCTGGTTCTGTTTCTGAGGAACTGCTGTACTGTGCCTTGCCTTTTTAAAAAAATGGATGACAGCTGTTAACAGAGCACTGGAAAAGGTCACTTGTTAAGTTACTCTTCCTCATTATAAAGCTGTTCTATTTCTTCCTATCCTAGTGAGATTTCTTTGAAACCTGACGCTTTTCTAGTCAGTGGATGTATTAGAATATGCACAGGAATTGTGGCACACCTTCATTTCTTGAGTGGTCAAACTTAAGAAGGTCAAATTAATATAAATGCAAAATTATTCTTTTATAGCAAGCCTAAAAAAAACTAGCTGCAGCCTGAGAAGGGACTAAGCAACAGTCCTTTAGAATGGCCATCAGAGACTGACTGAAGAGAATAAGCCAGAAAGAAAGGAGTTAATGCTGTGAAGACCAGCAGCTCTGCACAGCTCTTTTTCAGTCCCCTGTTATGTTTTATCATTTTCTCAAATCAAAGCTACTGACTTCTGGGAAGAGCCTTGCCTGAGCACTCATGGTGTTAAGCTCCCCACTGCACTAATGGCTGCATCAGCCACACAGACTGCAATAGGTGTGTAGTACTTACTATATTATTATACGTTGAATGTTTTGGATACAATTCTTTAGGCTATGAAAATAGGTCCTGAAAGGGTTCTTCTGGCTTTGTAGTTTGAAAGAAAGGGTTTTTTTATTCCCAAAGGAGGTAGACTGGCATGTTGTCCTCTGCTGCCAAGAGGAGGGAAAAATAAGGAAGTGCAGCACCATGAACAGCATGTCTCATCCACTGCTGCTCATATGATTAGATCAATGAAGATTTAGACTTCTGTAAGAAGGAACAGTAACATTACAAGAGAAAAAGGACACTTCTTGGTCAAGCTTTTAACTGGCAGCTGTCTTTATTGAGCACTTTAGGACTTGATGTTGAAAACCATGGGTTAATATTGAAGCGCTCTTGAAGCTCAGTAGTTAGCCAGCCGGGATATTTCTGAAATAACAGCCTTCACTGATAGAAGGTTACAAACAGACACACAGAGGTTATTTTCCAAGCCCAGGACATTCCTGTTCCTCATCACCTTCCTTCTCCAGTCCCTTCTTTTTGGATTTCTTTTAAGAGAGTTAGCTGTGGTGATACTTGTGGACTCCCAGAGCCATCAAAGTTGATGCCAACTTCCAGGCGAGTGTTACTGTTTGGTAGGTAACAACATCCATTACTGGGTCAGCTGTTGTGACAGATCAGCTTCAAATTCAGGTCATAGCTTTTCCAGACGTGAATTCATCTTTTGAGCTACACTGATTTCACACTTGCATCAGCCCAGCTCATAGACATTTGTATGCATTACAATGGTCATTGTGTTCTGAAGAACAGTATTCTGTGCTAGCACCATTCAGAGTTTGACAGACTTCACATAATGTATGCCTATTAGGCTGTTTTCCAAGAAGAAGAAAAAATAATCTTTTGAATCTAATCATAACTCCATAGTGCACTTGTGCAAAATTATTCCTAATATGTCACTGAGAGCAATGAAAAAAACTCTTCATGTTGTCCCTAAATATAAATGAGACAGTTGCTCCTTTCATCTAATTACCATGCTTTGTTTATTATGTCAGAGGCTTTACATACCTCTGATTTGCATATGTTTTGCCTGCTGGGTTTGCTTAAGACAATCTGCCAGTCATGTGCCTAAATATTTCTGACGTAGTCTGCTTAGTCTTATGATCAATGGAGAAAGATTTGAAATACTTCATGAGATATATATCCTGATCTATCTCTTCCCAAACAAATGTCTGTAGGCTGGTCAGGTATATTGTGCCTTAATGGTGACTGTTTGTTTCCCTTGAATATATACAGGCAGCCTAGGGTGGTGAGACAAGAGAGAGCATTTACAACCGTTGTGTAATTGTTCCCTGTTCATCTGAAGGCCTGTCTTAGAGATGCCATTGACTGCTGCTTGTGGCTACAATAAGAAGCTGACTCTTGCCACAGCACGCAGGAATACCAATCCACAGCAGTAACAACTGCAGGGCACGGGGACTAGGTTTATGTACCTCTTTGTACATGTAAAGTTTCTCTGAAATGAGTCTCAGGCACAGTATGATTGTGTATTCAGATCACTCTCGAGACACCAAGGATATGCTGCTTCACTGTATCTCAAAATAAAAGTCCTGTCCTTCAGGGTGTTGCAAAGAGATTTCTTTGCAGATGAGTGGATTAGGAAATAAGAGGTCTTTTTCCATTTGGAATTCCAATGAGATTAGGGCTGTAGCAGAAGTGTTTCTGTTTTACACTTGTTAATCCATTTCCTTGATGTTATAGATAGGAACAAAGGTAATGTCAGCCAAGGCCAGTCATGTGGGCCAGTCAGTACCAAAACACGGCACCATCAGTTCCAGTTTCTATTGCGCAGTCTCTTTGTCTTGTTTTGGTCATCCAGACGAGATCCATTCCTCACACGGCCCTACACAGCTGAATAAAATCTGGTAACAGACTGAAGAAAATACTTCCTGTGGACCTACAGCAAGGCAGAGGGCAGGATGTAGTCTAACAGATAAATAGATACAAATAGGCTCCAGAGAGCAAATATTTGCTTCTTCAGTTATTTCAATGTAATCTGAAGGCATCTAGTGTACTCAAAGGCTTCCAGCCTTGGTATTTCATAGTGGTTGCTGTTCTGTTCATTTTGGCCCATATATTCATATGAGTTTGTGTTGGAAGATACATATGGCTGAATAACACACCTCAAACAATTCTGCTTTAAAATATGGTTCCCCCAAAATGTTCTTAGTATATAAAAGCGGTTGCAGTCCTTCAGGAAGTGGATGCATACTTGTGGAAAGCAAATGGAAATTGAATTTTATTTGCAGCTTAAACCTGTACTTTTTCAGTAGCCACTGTACTGTTCAAATACCAGATTGTAATTGTCCTTTGTTTTACATAATGTGTTGCCACAACTCAGATAGGCAGCAATATGCACGATGGGGTTTTTTCTAAAGGCACTTTATATGTAAATGATCAAACCTTCTGCAGACTGCAGAAAGAATTGTCTACATTGCAAAAACCTCTTGATGCTTGAATTCTTTTTCTTTTTTTTTTAATATTGTGTGACCTTGTTCCTACTTTCTGGCTAGTTATTTCCCAATTGTTAGCTATCCTCTCAAGTAATGTATTCTGCTGGGTTTGGTTTTTTTAATGTTGATAAATGATAAATTCAGCATTCTGGTAAAGTTTTTTGTATTCATTTTCTTACAGGAGCAAAAACCAATACTTCAATAGGAATGGTGTAACTTTGGCAAAAGTGTCACACTTAGTCTGAAAACTATTTCATACATTTTCCTATACAATTACAGGAAAAGGTTAGTGGTTGGTAGGTTCTTTTTTGTTTAGGGGGAGGGGAAATGATGGAGATGGCATAGCCTTTGTAGGTGTCATATATCTCACTGGTAGAAATAGTTGGCTTGTTTGGCTTGTTATTTTTCTTATATTTGCCAGAAATAATATGTAGTGCATATAATCAATTTTGTCTCACGTGGAGTAGTTTGCAAAATTTGAAGTCAGGTCTACTATCTGTGGTTCTCTAGTGATTTGGTTATAGCTCATTTCTGTCTAAGCCATCACAAGGCATTTTCCTCTCTTCCTTGTCCCCAGAAGCTCAAGTCACCTTTTGTTATGGAGGGTGCACAGAAGAGATGAGGAGAAAATGTTGGAATTGTCCCATTGCTTTACAATTACCAAACAAATATTGCATTCTTCTTTCTGTAAGCCTTACTTGCCTTCTGTCCCTATTAGTTAAATATAAAGGTTAAACATTACCTTGTGTGCAAGAAGAGCAACTTCTGAAGAAGTAAGGGCAGAAACAAAGGACCAGCAGAATTGTACTGGGGCTGCTTTAACTGTTTTTATACAAGGATATATTCTAACCCAGTTATGTTTTCAGAAACTGTCATCATTCGTGTGTGAGTACCTGTATTGCTCTGAGCATGATGCTCAGACTGAGCAATAAACGCTTACCAGTATCTTGTAAAAGACGTGACTTGTGCTGTATATGGTAAATGTCTTGTCAATGAATCTCAGGCATAGGGGTTTTTTTCCTAAGATTTTTAAATAACTCAAGTAGAAACATTCTCCTTTTCCACTGTGCTGCTTGTTTAATAACTCGTTTCCCATGTTGCATTTACGCACTCGACTTTTCAAATATAGTATGTCCCTGATGAGTTTGGGTAGTTGATTTTGTGCCGTTTCCCAGTCTGAGCTCCACTTTGAACCCTGATCCTGTCCTTTGCAGTGTCTGCCACTCCTCCCGGGGTATTGCAACTCACTCATCTGAAGGATTAAGGCAAATACTGAATGAAAATACTAAGGACGTACCAGTTTCATATAACAAGGCACTTCTAATACCCTGCCCTTGCCCTTTGGTATAGCTTTTCAATTAAATGTGAAGTTATGGGGATTGCATATATGCAGTATTTTTGCAGTTTGCTTTTAAGTGTCGTATAGCAGAATTTCAAAAACATTGTAGCAGTTGAGATATATGCTTTCATCTTTTCTTCAGGACAGGCTGTGTACTTTTTAAAAAGAAATATGCTTTCTTTTTACTTTCTCGGATACTAAATAATGCTCCTTGATTGCTTTAACAGCCTCTTAGCTGTGTTACTGACTTGCTCAGTATCTTTCCAATATCCAAGTAAGAGCAGTTGATCTGAAATTGCTTGGATAGCACTATTTTTTCTAGTTTTACTTCATAAACTGTAACTCCTAGAGAAATGTATTACTCTACTTATTTGTCCCATGATCCAGTCCTTTCCTCTACCCGCCCGGCTAGTTGTAATCAAAATTATTCAGAATTATGTTAAACTTTTAGTTCTATTTAGAGAGCTCTGAAAGCATTCCATATTGTTTATTTTGGGGTTGCAGTACTGAGATACTAAGGAATCATTCCGAAGACTGCTAATGTGTACCTCTGGGAAATTTTTTTCTTCTGTTCTGGTAACAGAAGTGTTCTTATACAAATATTTAATTAAAATTTAAGATACAAAAGAACACCTCACATAGTCTGATTTGACAGTTGTTTTTTGGTCTTTCTAATCTCACAGATGATTTCAGTAATAATTTCCAAGCATATTTTTGAAAGCTTTTGTGTGTGTGTGTTATGTTTGTATCTCCTCAGGGATAAACAAATATTATTCCTTTAGTAAGCCAGAAAGAGTAATTTCATGAAAGAACTCAAGGCAATTTCATGTGGAGGCTTCAAAAGATCCTTATACCTAGCACTGTGGTTGGACTTGATGATCTTAAAAGCCTTTTCCAACCTAAATGATTCTGTGATTTTACCAGTTTGCCTCCATGCTGGAAAAAAAGTTCATCTGGGTACTGTGAGATGTGTATTTTTACTATACTTAAATAAATGAAGCTTGAAATACTTCTTTTTAAATTTTTTTAATACTTTGTTCAAGTGAAGTCACTGCATCCATGATTAAATATGTGAAGTAAATACCTGACATAAATGCAGTCTGTGCAAACTGCAGGGTGTGCTGCATCCTGTGTACAAGTGGCTCAGTAATTAATTTCCTTTGTTACACACTGGTAAAAATTAAATGCTACACTCATCTGGAAAATGTGGTGATAGTCTGTGGTGATGGGAGGGTGGAAATACAGCCTTTGTTCATCATTTTTTGTTTAAACATAAGGTATTTTTTCTTCAGCAATTTTCAGCATAAAGCCAGCTCTATTCCGTGTTTGATCTTTTGAAGTAGGGAGCTGCAGTCACCATTCAGTTATTTGTGAGAGTTTTGCTTCTGGATCCACTTTGTCTAAACTGCAGTTCTGTTAAATGCGTCTGTGAGCACAGGCAGGTGGATTTGCCCGTTGTGAACAACCTAAGAGCTGCTAATTCTGAGCTGACCCAGTTCTGGCATGCTCCCTGGCATGTCATGTGCCACCCGTATTGTCATCACTGGGGAAAAAATGCAACCTCCCAAAGCTGCCAGCCATCATCTCAGCTGCCTCACGTCCTTTTTTTGTCACTGTGTTTATTGTAATGGTAGAATGTTTATTCTGATCACAGCACTAACCAAACATTAAGTAGAAGATACGTAGAATTGAAGGTATTTGGGGTTTTTTTTTAGTTCAGCTTGTTTCTAGCACTTAGAAAATAAAAGAACTTCTGAAATCTGATGGACTTGAAAGGAAAGTTATAAAGCAAATACAGAAAATTGCACAGAGGTGAGTGGAGAAACGAGCCAAGGATTCACAAGGAGAAAATTGCTAAAATAGTGTTACTCTGAAGCTCTCCCATGCCACTTGTCCCTTTCTCAGTTTTGCACTTTCTCAGTAAGAAGTGCTTAGACCTACTCTTCCATCTTAGACAAGAGCAAGTATGGCAGGTGCTGCATTTGAGTTTGCAGACTTGTACGGTGTGGTTGCCTGCTGTTTGCCAAGTTTTCCCAGCTTTTAGCAAGGGAGTTTGGAGGTGTCCTTCAGTTTTTAATACTTTCGTATTTCTTACTGATACAGCAATATTGACTCCAGTATTTTTTACCAACTGAGCTAAAGCTTTAAAAATCTTAATTACAGGGAGAAGAAACCATACTCTCTTCTGTGTTGAGATGTGGGCCACACTTTGGTCATACAATGAAAGCTACCAGCTTCTCTTAAAATACTTGCCTATTCCATTTCATGGGTTGACTTCTTAAGTCTGTGAACATCTCTGTAGAGAAAATCTATCTGAAAAAACTGCAGAGGAATTCTGCTGGTACCATCCATCTCAGATTACTTTTTCTGTCTTCAGGGACCCCTTGTGAAGCAAGTAATTAATCTTGTTGTGGAGTGCAACATCCCCACAGAGAGTATCAAATGAATTAAAAGGGGCAATATTTGGTTACCTCCTGAATCTAATGAAATGTTGTTTTCTGTCTGTACTTGAGTGGGTCACCTTCTTCATGCTAACCATAGCATCTGTTATTCTTTCCCTATTTATTTTTCAAAGCTGCTTGGAAATTGTCAATACTGGCAGGCACACTTACATATCATTGTCAGTTCTGAATATTACCACACTTTCAGTATAAATCCTTTGCTTTGGGTTTTGTTTTTGTTTTCTTTGGGTTTTTGTTTTACTTGTTTCTATTTACAAATTGTTTATTATAAATAGAATGCTTCAGCAGCAGAGTGTAGAAGGGTACACTCTTAATTTGGCTGCCAGCCTAAATAGCATTACAGGAAAACCTGTCCAGGGATGTGATTGATGGGTATTTTGTCAATAAGAAAGTGAAACTTGGAATCAAGTGTATGAGGTAGAAAGTGACAAAGACCCCTCATATCTTAAATAAAGATCCTTCTAGTTGAAGGATCCAAGAGTCTTGGATATAGTCTTAGAAAATGTCAGCCAAAAAGTAATGTCATGGACTTCAACTTATGTGTTGAACCTACTAGGTTCAAGTTACAAGAACTGCCTCTTGAAGGGTGGCAACAGCCTTCCCAACTGGCTCAGACAGGGAAAGGAGATGACTTGGATTTGATGCCTTAGGTTTTAGCTTTTATATTTTTCAAATTCTGTATTCCTTAGTGTGTAACTCTGAAGTGTCCTGTAGCCTGTGAGCTGCTGCTCTCTCATGCTAAGACAGACATAACAAAGCCTCTCCAGGCCTGCTCTCCAAGGACACCCAGCCCGTCCTAGGCCCAAAATGTGTAAACCAGCATCTTGAGAAGGGGGGCAAGCTGAGGGGAAATTACATCATTAGCTAAAGTTTAATTGGTGAAATTGGGTTGAGATGCAAATGGACCAAACCTATAAAAGTGTGAAGAACTCGTGACTCGTCG
>QWTY01024469.1:0-21542 GCA_008033365.1 Pseudorectes ferrugineus | reverse complement strand
TAAATTCTCACACCAGGCCAAAAGAGGCTTTTTTCTTTTTAGATCTCCAGATTTGGAATATCTGTGCATGACTAAGTAGTAACTGAAAGGAAGGGGTTAATTAACAGACATATTCCTGAATTTCTAGAAACCATCTGTAAAGAGTGACATCTGACAAAGGTATTAAACACCAATCTGTTTTGCTATTATGAAATATTAAAAGTTAAGATCTTAAGGGATTAAAAAAAAAGTAAAATAAAGAGCACAAAACCCAAGCATAAATCAGGGACTCCTTGACAAAATATGTAGAAGCAAAAGTTTTCTGGAAGTTGAAATGATGGAACAGAAATGTACTGAGTCTTACTCTGCAGAGAAACCCTCATCATGCTCAGGAAATCCTGTGACCTAAAAAATGTTTGAGACAGAAAGTACTGGGAGCACAAAGGGGAAGGAAATTTTTATGTCCTCATTCTGATCTTAATATTTCCCAAGTATCCTTTTATGGTCACTGAGGTTTTTGTTTTTCCAGAGTCTTGTCCTGAGGGGTTGGGATAGAGACAGGGTACAGGGCTGCATGTGATCCCTAATAAGAAAGAACATTTGTTCTATGTTGTGCATACTTTTGTACTTAATTGGTGGCAAAAAGGAAACGTAATTAGTGCTATAAGAATTATACTGATATATGTTCTTGAGCAATTTAATACCTGAATTTTCTTCCATGTTTACTTCCATAGCTAACATTAAGAAATGCAGTATTTTCTGAAGGTAGACTCAGTTTTGCACATCAGCATGACAGGCAAATGCACATGGTTAGGGATATTTTGTCTTATTCAAGAACTTGGAAATAAATCAGAACTGCAATCCTTGGGTTGTTTTGTCATGGGTTTTTTTTGTTTGTCTGGGGTTTTTTGGTTTTTGTTTGTTTTTGTTGTTTTTTTACTTTTTTGTTTTGTTTTGTTTTGTTTTCTCCTCCAATTCAGACAGGAAATAATAATAATTGGCAGATTTGGCCACAACCGCTTCAGAGCTCTACCTTGCTACCTTGAGAATGGACACACTTTTCAAAATAAATTTAAAACAATTTAAATTGGTTTCAGAGGACAAGAGGATGAGGAAGTCTCTGCTGGTAAATGGTCAGTATGTCCCAAAATTCTGTGATATTTTAGTACAAAGAACAGCTGAGCAAATATCAACACCACCATTAGTATACAAACGTCTTCTGTAATATCAAATATTTTAGATGAATAGAAATTTTTTTCCACATGCAAATTGATTTAGATTTTACAATTCCACCAATGCATCAGGCAGTCAAGAATCACACATTTTAAGGTTCACTTCTTATAAAGCAAATTACTTCTGGTATAAGGAACTTAGTTCTTACGTCACCTAGAACATGATTCTGTTCTAGCCAACAGAATCATTCATAAATGCTTGGTTAACTACTAAATAGAATAGAATGAATTACAATTCACAATGTTAACTTCGCAAAATAGTCTCACTTTTCAAAATGGCAGTTAAGTTTTCCATTCCTGCTTGGAAACATAATTGTCTGAATTCAAGCATTTGTATAGTGGATACTGTACCCAGGGTAGGTCCAACAAGTGACTGATTCTGGTCCAGGACATAGTGCACTTCCTCTTTCAGGTCAACAATGGCAGCAAATTCCTTAAGATGAGTAGATCTTGATGCTCCTAGTCTCTCTGCATATATCCAAAAAAGGTTTGAATCCAGTAGATAGAGATTCAAGGTTTTGTTGGTCCTGCAGCTCAGACCAGTAATGTTCGTGCTACTAATATTAAGGTCAGGAATAAAACAATTCCTATCCTCAATGTGAGGAATAGAAAATTGAGTGTTATCTTTCTTCCCATGGGAAGAAAATGCTACTTTGGGGGTCTGAAAGATGGTCTTCTCAGAACTAATGAAACTTAAAAAATGCCTGTTTACTGTCCTGCAACATGCAGTGTAATAGCTAAAGGGACTATAGAAACTTAAGAAATTGCTGCATTCTATGGTATTTGATATTACTTGAAAAAAGGTATGTTCCTGGAGGTAGAAAGAGTCCAAAGCTGCTTCTATCTCTAAAAAGTTACAGTGTGGCACATGGACTTTATTTGGTTTGACACCAAGAGTCTGGTTAACACAGAGCTCACAGACATTGTGAGTTCTGGAGATGGAGTGCCACTGTGGAAGCACCACCGTGTTACAGCACGGGTACTTGGCTATGGGAAACGTTTCCGAGAACTTCAGATGTGCATCTGTTACAGAGGAATCAAAAGCTGGTGAATCAGAGTCTCCTAAGTGCTGAAGATCTGGCTCAGCTGCCTGGCTTTTATTACACTTGTGGTATTCCAAGGCCACTTTGGTAATCTATGGGGGGGAACAAAAGAGAGAGAAAACAAAAAAACAAGATTTGTACACAGTTCACCCAGATGCAGTTATCAGTTTAACAACATTATATGCAATTAGAGATGGAATTTCAGAAACACAAAGCTGACTAATCTTTGCTCTTTCAAAAAATTACAGGGGGCTCTGACTTGACAACAAAGTTAAATTTTCAGGTATTTCACCATATAAACACTGAATATACAGAACAACAAAGTCCCTTTAAAATATTATTCAGTCCACTGATTGCAAAGTCCTCTATGCATCAGATTTACTACAGTGCAATAACACTACATTTTAAGGTTAAACCCCACTACATCAAGTATTAGTGAGTAGAGGTTCCTGAATTTCCCTCATTTTCCAATAGGAGGAGAAAATAAATTAAAGCATTCCCATATGAAAAGGGAATAGAAATTTCTTCTGGCACAGGTAGTGCACAGATTTTGTACAATCACTAAGAATGCTGAAGCAATGTTTGTATTCTCCCACCCACAGGCATATAGTCGTAATACTCAAGTGTACTCTGCGCACAGTAACTTACTGGAAGAAGAAAGAAAACAGGAAAAAAACAACCTGTCCCTCCATGCAAACATTCCTATGCTACATCACCATTTTGCTTTTCATAACCAAGGGTAAACAAGCAGAGAAAGAGGTACATGTATGGACCATAAAAGGAATTCCCTTTCTGGGAGACAGGTAACAGAACATGCAAGAAAGAAGAATGAAAGAGGAAGTTTCCTATCATCCTTATTAACACATTAAACAAAATACAGAACATACACACACTGCTTACAAAAGAACACTGACAGAAACCATTATAATTATCATAGGGATGTTGAAATGTCACATCCAGGAGGCTTGCTGTGTCACAGGGCCATCAGCATTAACATGTGATCTACAGCAACACTTCGTTACCGTCTTTTAGAATTAGTTGTTAGAAGTTTTCATCCTGAAAATGCTTATTTGAATACTTGAAAAAAAACTTGGCCCCTCACACTATAATCTAGCCTGGAGATTTTGACTACCTACAGAAACATGAGAAGAGATTATGAACAGAAAAACAGATCTGCAGTAAGAAATCTCATTTCAGTGAGCTGTGATCAGAAAAAAAAATTTGCTCGGAGATCTTTCAACATTCAACTTGAGAGCCTTGTTCCCTGCAACTGCCTTACGGTCAAGTGGTTTCATTGCTTGATGAAACCCACAGGCTGGTTGCAGTAAACAGCTCATCCCATGGTACACAAGTTGCATAATATCTCTCTGTCAAAGTGAAGCTATACAAGGACAACCGGAATATTTTGTATCTCATTTCACGTTTTGATAAACTGTTATTTAGTAGAATGAAATTTGAAATAGAACATCCATCTTATATTGCACTGATTTGATCTAAATAAGTGGTACCTGTTACTAGAATGTTTCATCTGTGACAAGTACCACTGAATTAAGCATGCCAAACAGAAGACAGGTTACTACAAGAGTAATGACAGTTCTTTCCCAGGCACAGATTTCCCCAACCCTATTTTGTAGCTGTCTAGTGTAGCTTTTGTTGTGTCTATTTAGTTTGACTAAATATTGTATCATAAGTTACTTTCATTTTTTCCTTATTGTTTCAGACACTGCAATATTAATTAGGCCTCCTTGTGTAAACTACACATTCCAGGACACAGATGCCATGGAAGTAAGTCAGCACTGTCACCAACACTCAGCCCTGCTTTTGGTCTTTCACAGATGCTCATCTGTTCCACACTGTGCTTAGAGCTACGTGATCACCACTGGGATGTGCAGCTTTGTGTTATACTACATGGGATGATGGGTTCCAGCTGAAAAATAGCCCAGGGACAAAAAACTAGTTTTCACCAAGTTAGTTTCTCTATCTCATTTCTGCACAGCTCCACAAACTCCTGTCCTAGGCAGTTCAGAGGAAGAGAAAATTGGAAGGTGACTAAGGAACACACAAGATATAAAAATCAAATTGGCTCTGAGTAGTTTGATTGGGCTGTATTTCAAATAACACTGTCTGGTTTTGCACCTCTGGAAAGACAGGAGAGGAGAAATAGAATGGGGTGGACAAAACACACAAGTCTTCAGTTCCCGCTGGCAAAGATCTGCATTTCTTACACAGCACCCACCACAAACAGGAGGAAGTCAAGAAGAGTTAGATGCTTGTTCTAAACAGCTGTTGAGTGAGACAAAGGCACGTTGTGTGGGATGCAAACCAGTGTAAGGGAGTTGTGATAATACGGCTTGAGAAAGTGGTTTTAAACAAAATTGGATACTTGGAATAGTGAAATAAAATGAGGTATCTGTCACAATTAAGCTCAGACCCCTGACTACAGCTCTCAAGTTTTAGTATTTTTGAAGTTAAAAAAACTTATTTCACTTACTTCATCTAAAAGAGGATGAATTTCTGCTAGGGGATTGTAAGGTATAAATATGAGAAGTGCTGGTCCTTTCTTCAGCTCATTGTTTAGAAGAAGGCTTTTCCCACCATGCGGTCTCAGCCAACGGATGAGCATCTCCCGATTTTCCAGAGCCCACTTGCAAATGTTCTCAGCAGTGAAGTTCATGATGTCTTTTGGATAGATCTTGAAGGGGGAAAAAAAAAATAGTTCTTTGTCCTCACTTGATTTAATAACAAATGCAGTTCTTCATTATAGCATGCTTTGTTACTGTAGTGACTAGAACTCTCTTTCTAAATGTAGTGAGTGTCAGCAAACTTCAGCACTCCATACACCCTTTTCCCTTGGAAAAGCTTCCCAAATGCTCATCAGATTATAGTAACATCCACAAGCAAAAAGGATTCTACCAGGGAAGCTCCTCTTTCTTTTTCTGCATCTTTATAATCTTGACTTTTCTCAATAGTACAAATTTTCTTTGTAAGTGAAAAAACTCTAAGCTGGTATCATCAAGATTTTAATTTACAGAATATTAGAACACTTTTCCCACTACTCAGTAACTTATTTTAAATTAGCCTTTTAAGACCCAAACATCAAGACTGCATTTAAAACTGGTATTTCTTATTCCTCAATGCAGAGAAAATAAATCTATAATAAAAAGTGCTCACAGCTTCTAAGATAAATTTTAATATATTAAAGCAAGTTTCTCTTAAACAATTCGCATAGACAAAAGTAATTTGACGTATTTTATGTTATTTCACTGAAAATAGCCCTGTTTTCTCTAGTCTCAATTGAATAAAATACACATCACAATACCTATCTTCACAGAATTTTCACTCATGGTGCCAAAGTGTGGGTAGGTAGCGTCTCTATGCCAAAGAGTAAATCTGAAAGTTAGTATTGTCAGCCTTAGCTTTTCAAAAAACAGTGCACATGGATTAAGAGTTATTGTAAATTCAACTAATTTAATTTGTGTGATTTTTCTAAACAGTATCATGTGATACCTTTAAGCCAAAACGCAAGTTTTCACTGTTCCTACTGTCCCTCCACAAAATCTTTGTCCATATCCTCATTCAAGTAGTCTTCTAATTCTGATCTCTGAGCATCTCAGTACCAAACCAGAGTCCCTACAGCACAGAGCGATACTCACGAGAGATGTGTTGGCATGTCTGTGCAAATACACACTGCCAGGATGCACCAGGGAGATCTCCTCTGCCACACGTTTATCCGTGACCACTCCAAAGCGTATCGTCCCAAGGTAATCTGAAAGGGCAGATTTGCAATCTTTGAATACAATTACACACACTGAACTCTCCCGAAAGCCCTGGAATACCACCCTCGAACCAGAACACACAACACTGCTGTGTAAAGGCACAGAAATCTGTGAATAGCAACTGCCAATACTGGTGATAAAGGCAGAAGAAAGATGGCAAGAAGGACAAATGTGTTCCTCTTCTGCACATAGAGTCCTGCACAGGTATAGAGTCCTGTCTATTTAACCTGAATTGTCCAAATCCCCAATTTGCTTATGAAATATAGAATCTGGCATCATAGGTGCACCTTGCAATGGTTTATGGCATCTCAAAAGCCAAGATGATGCATGTAAGGGAAAGGCATGAACATTGTTTAAGTGATGTACATTTACAGTAAATATGTATTATTTATAAATATTTATTCTACATTTATAAATATGTACACATAAAGACAGACTGCTTATCTTCATGTTGCAAAGAACGAATCCAACATATAAATGTGGAAATCACAGAACAAAATATAGAACAGGCTCTTTATCACATCAGTGGCACAGTAAAAAATAAGCATAGTGGTATGAATCTCCTTCATTTGCTGACAAGAAGGAATATTCATAAAACATGTTAATCTTAACTTTGAGAAAGTTCCATCCAAAATTCATAACCCAAAAAGGAGGTATTAATCATCCCACAGTTTGCATGTGTAAACACAAACAAGAGGGTTTGTATTTTACACTATCAGTGCAAAACAGGAGGGGGAGAAAGCCCTGCTCAGGCTGCCTTGTAGCAGCTCTGTAACTCCACCAGGACAGCATCACTGAATTCAGTCACCGAGTGTTGACACAGCCAAGTTCATCCCAATGCCTCTGACACTGAACATGCTGCACAGGACAAAGACTATTGCAAAAAACTACTGAAGCACTCAGACAGAACTCATTCACAGATGCCTTAAATTATGAAAATGGAGCTTTTACCTTTCTTTAATGAATGTAATGCTGATGTGAAGAATGTTAAATAACCAGGTGGTTGAGGTGAAGCATTGAACTCAAAAAATCCCACAACTCCAGGCTGAAATAATAAGAATTAGAGTTACTTAAGCTATTTTCAAGTATAAATATATGGGACTACAGTAAAACACAACAGACTCTTAAAAGACAACAATGTTTACTGAAGAGCAGTCACTTTATGCTGCAATAAAAATTTTAATATTAAAAGACTGAATCAAAATCAGTTCTCATTCAAAGAATAAAGATGTCATTCAAAAGCTTATGCAAGAGAGAGGGGCTTTATGGATGCTACGTTTCTAATGGTGTGCTTCCCATGTTGAAGTTCACCAAAAACTATTACTACTTGCTTTGCAACTGTATTTTGAACCAGTTCCAGCACTGAGATAAGAACCATAAGCATCATAAAGACTTCTTTTAGAATTGGAATATGAAATATAATTTTTCAGAGTATAAAGGGCTTAAGCAGTAACACTTTAATTATGTCGCACATAATTAGTAATTACATATGAATTCACACATTCACACATTTTGTGTGTGAATACCTGAACTGCTAAGACAAGTGATCATCCCATCTTTAAGCCACAGTCACTGTAAATCCTTTCAGTATATCCTGCAAGAGTCAGTGAGAGACCAACTGCAGAAAAATCCTGAGAACTCCATATCCCATCTGCATATCCATAAAGCTCTTCAAATTGCCAGATAGACAATTCAAAATTTAAAAGATTCATCCCACAATAGGCCTACTGATTTTTCCAGGTGAATGACTTCCTATTAAATTCAGGAGACAATCTGGGAGAAGCTGACTGAGAACAGAGAGGTACACAGTCTAGACTTTTCTTGTTCCAGTATTTCAGTTAAGCTTTGAAATTTTTCAAAATATAACCCATTAAAAATTACTATTAATTATGCATCACTCAAATGGGCTTAATAAACTTTCAGGACAGAGTAAGTGATGGAATTTGGTTATTTGGTGTTATTTGTTTCTCAGTTTCACCAGGGCATACAGAAAGCATTTGACACACAAAGCAAGAGCACTCCAGGGACTGCTGTGGAACAGAAGATTCCAGACTCACCAGGCACCCATCTGTGTGGCAAATACATCCTCACATAAGGATTTTCTTTTGGTATTTCAGACGCTGCTTTTTTTTTTTTTTTTTTTTTTTAGTTCTACATATAAAATTTTAAATTTCTTTTTAAAACATGAACATACATTTCACCTGTTATTATTTATATGAATTCAGTTATTCATATCAGCCCTACACACTGACCTAATTCAGTACTAATTAGCAATCTGAAGACGTTCACCAATAACAATATTGCCCATTCCAGCTCATGACTTCTCTTTTTAGGCAGGAATTCTCTTTCATGGATGAATGCTAAGCATAAACCCCTTGTTCATAAAGATTCCTCATGAGATACCCCAAGAAAATTATCAATAATAAAAATGCATTACAAGCAATTAGTGGAATTTCTGCAATAATAATTACCAAGAAGAAAATAAAAATATAAATAAAATAGTAGTGAAAAAACACAGCAAAATAATAGCACTCAGTGTTCTTTTTTAAACAACATACAGGTTAGTAATTAATGTTCATCTTTTTCTCTTAGTTCCAAACTAAGACAGTAAAAAGAAACAATCCCTTCTAAAAAACTTTTAAAGCATTCAACTGAACCAAAATAAGGAGACAGGTAAGATTATCAAAACTCTAGCTTCCCTTTTCCTAGGACCATTTTTGAATACTAATCCTGTACCAAGTGAATTTAGGACACCAAACAGTGAATGAAAGGAGAGTCAAAAGTGACAGCAAAATGTGGCAAGAAGCCAGAAGTCAGATGCAGAAATATTTATAATGTTGTTTAAAAGGTAACATTCTGATTCAGACTGCCAGTTCTGCTGTACGCTAACAGCAGCTTAAGACTTCCAGGTTGTGAATAATGTTTCCCAAAGACAATTTTTGGAAAGTGTTTTTTCAATTAAAAAAAAAATGCAGTGGGAGAATATATGCTACTATATACTAATACATACTACACTACTATATATACTAGTACTTACTAATGCTCTATGCCTAATCAGTAATCTGGTTAATTAATGTCCTTTTAATGATCAACCCAGACCAGTTAAAATTTTCACCCTGTTACAGGCTGCAATTACACATGAGGAAAGGGTATGATGAAAGTATGATGAAAGTTTTCCTGTCTGTAAGAATGAAGTTTTTAACAAGACTGAACACTTCCAGGTATTGCAGCTAACAACAATTCTTCCTCTGTACAAGTGAGGTTCCAGTCCCACAGAAGAGGTATCGCAATGTAAACAAGAGGTTCTTAGTTTGGAATACAAGTAGGCCAAGGAGAGCTTGACAGCAACAACTCCCACCTTCTTCCATGTAAGACCCTCCAAAACTCAGTAACAGCTGCCTGCAAACAGTTTTTGAGGACATCTACATCCAATCTGTTACTGATGATCAGCTGCTTCCAGGCAACCACGTGTGTGCAGTTCTGGGTACCCATCCTCATGCAGGCAGTGAAGAGTACTCAGCTGAACAGGGTATGACCTTCTGCTGTCTGAAGCTGGAGGAGTAAATACTGACATGTGACACAGGGGTGCTGAGGAGCATTAGGAGTGTGGGCATTGCTAGAGTGGAGCTTTCTGGAGCTTTTCTTTCCATGAAACAATTTTCAGTCCCTGTCTCCAACCAAGTGTCTGTAGGAAGGGCTTTGGAACAAACCTGAGGATGTCATTAGTGAAGACTTCTTAGTGGTAACTCCTAATGAAACTCATATGGAAATACAAAATCATTAATTGTAGTGGAGCCTATTTCTTGCTTGGTCTCTACACCACAGGAATTGAAAGTGATGTGGCATGCAATTACATCAAGTAACAGACTTACCAAGAATCTCAACAATTACAAAACAGCAAGTTGATGGAAACTTTCACAATGAACAGAGATCTTCAGATGAGTAATTTCTACTGAAGAAAGGCCAGCACAGTTTTATTACTGAACCATGCCTCAGAACTATCACAGTTCTTGGAAGGAATAAGCAAGCATGTAGATGACTCCATGCAGCATGCTGTAATTCCCTGAAGTCTAGAAGAAGCTACCAATCACTCTGGAAGAAACTAAGGTGATAAGGAATAACATGAAAGGCCCTTTTCCAGATTAGCAGGAAAGACTAAAAACTACAGTTAGAAGTTAGTTTTTCAGCAGCCAAAGACAGACAGCCAGGATGTGTACTGATACTCAAGCAGTTCAACATTTCTATAAGCACTTTAGCAAAGGGAGAAAAGGGTGAGGAACAAAATTTACAAAGGGTGGTGGGAATCACTGGAACTACAGCTGACTGGAAGGGTTGCAGAAATTAGTCGCAGCATTAAATGACTGTGATGAAAGAGCTTTGAAATTCAAAGGCCAAAAAATGTAAAATAATGGGAACAGAAGATAGGAAAATCCCACAGCTACTGATTAGTTTGATAATTGCTTTGATAAAAGCATTGATAAATGCTTTTAATGCTCCAGTTATTTCTATCCCAATTTTTTGAAAATGTTTTGGCTATATTGCATTGAGGTAAGGGAGATGATATTTTTCAGACTCTCCGACTTGTGCAGGCAGGCAATTCCTGCCTCATTTTATCTGTGAACATGGGAAAGAAAACAGCAAGAGGAAACGAATGTGTCTTCTCTGGGGAACAGAAGAACCAATATTACATACCACTAAATCTGTACTGCAGAAATGCAAAGAAACTGTTGACTGATCCTAGATTAAATTTACATTTAACATCATTTTTCCATGATGTTAAAATCATTGTGTACCCGGACCTGAAAGCAAATTTTCACACCATCATTTAACACAGGCACCACACAAGACCCAGCTGAATCTCTGTGTCAGATCCCACACCGCTGGCTGATGCTCAGGAAGCATTCCTACACAAAGAGAGCACAGCAGAAAGGTGACATCATGTTAAGAGACACACCAGCCACCTCCCAGAGAGACCAACTCCTCTCCTACCTCTCCTGAAGCTGGAAAATTATGAGTTCCCTGGGCACATTTAATTTTCATAAATGAATGAAGTTTTTTGTCTAACTACAGTGGCTTCCTGTTTCTTCCTCTGTGCCTCAGGAGGCTGAGGCCGAGGCCATTTCTAGCAGCTGGGTCAGTCAGATGAGGAACGAAATGCCAGTTTGGATTAAAATGAAACTGTTACATCTCTGCAGTTAAGAAAACAAAAGAAATCTGATTACAGGTACTCACAGGAACCTTGAGTTATGGCAAGAACTGCACACCCTTCTCCTCATTTAACTCAGATCTTCCTTAACGTTCCAAGATTTTAACTGCTTTCCAAATGGCATATTTCCCTTGCTCTCAAAAATTCATTCTTATCCATTTCTAGTCCTGCACTAGTATCATTCCACAATCCCAAAGAAACCAACCTTAAATAGTATCAGAAAATGCAGGATCTCAACTTTCGAGTCTTCAACCAGATTTTTTTTCACAGGATTTGAGCGCCCTCTAGTGAGAGCAACACGGCATGTCACGATAGGTGAAGGAACGAACAAAAGACCAAGTAACAAACACCACTTGTCCTTACATTTAACTGGACTCTGTTGATCTGTATTTCTTCTAGTTTGCAGAACCCATTTGCTATCAGAACACAGGACTGAAAATTAGATACTGATGATGACAAACCTTTCAAATATTTCGAGTTTGAAATTAATTAGCTTTTCAGTGAAATCACAAAAACATGATCCAGCAGCAGACAGTGGCCAAAGTGCCCAATAGCAATCCTTGGCAGTCTTCTGTCCTTTCCCTTCTGCTAAAAATTAATATTTTTTATACAGAGAAGATCAAAAGTCAAAGGAAGACACTAGCCAAGGGTCTCAAAATAGTGATTAGTTTGTGCCATACACGTCCCAATTTCCGGTAATCTACTCTATTCCCCAAACTTCCTCACTTCTTAAACACAGGACTAACCCCTGGATTGTATCTTCTCCTACAAAAGGTATCAAGTTCTCAACTCACATGGAAAACATTGTAAAACGTTCACATTTCTGACTGAAGGGATGAAACAACCTGTTTATTTCTAGTTTAAAACTAACTTTTCCTTTGTGTCTATGTTTTTCTCTGCATCCATCTTCACGAACAATTCTTTTTCTTTCATCTTATCTGTATCTGTTACTTTTTGTAGCCCCTCCTTCCCCTCTTGCTTAACTTTACAGAGGCAAGACACTGAGCACCTGGAGCCCTGCTCCAGGACAGAACCTCAGGAATGAATGACTGCAGAGCAACATGGCAGAACAGCCTCTATTCTTGGGCCATTGCAGAAAAAAAAAGAACCAACAAATGCTGAACATAACCAGCAACTCAGCACTTGGAGCCACCGAATTCTGAGCAGAGGAAGGGGGGAAGTTTGAATTTTTGTACAGAAACAAAAATATCTGTTTAACTGCTAAGCAGTATTTAAAAAATATTTTTTGTTCCTCCCTCAATTTGTCTTTTATCTCAGTCATTTTCCAATGGAAGTGCACCTCTCCCTGTTAAGCAAATTTAAGCTTAATGACAATATGCTCATTAGTAACCTTCTGCAGTCTACCAAGAAATAACGTAACGCAAACCAAAAACCAAGCATGGCTTTCTTCTAATCTCTGTAAGAGGCAAAAAAATGTTTTAGAATTTTAGAACAGCAAAACTGAAGCAATGGAAGGACAACAGAATTGCTTGTGATCACAGAAAGTGTCAGCACCACAGACAGGCCACAACTCACTACTGACTCACAGTCCCCGCTTAAAACACTGGAAAACCAAACCCAGTAGTAGTTCCTGGCATGAACAGCAGAGCACCTCGCCAGGGGAACCACCAGTGAGTGCCCCCTACACTATGGCAGCTGCCATGAACAGCACAGCTCATGCTCTGTCCCGCAGCAGAACCAGGCACTGCAACATGCACCAGCTCACACGGGACCTGCTTCAGCCCAAGGCACTGGGGGGTCCCTCCCATGTTGTGCCCACTGCCACAGCACTGATTCGTTGGTCAGGTTTTCCACACTGCTCTAATAGCTTGGGCCTTAAGATTATGGTACCTCTCCACTGTG
Organism: Pseudorectes ferrugineus; assembly: GCA_008033365.1. Classification (NCBI taxonomy): domain Eukaryota; kingdom Metazoa; phylum Chordata; class Aves; order Passeriformes; genus Pseudorectes; species Pseudorectes ferrugineus. Next base: position 8,443 of record QWTY01024469.1, on the reverse strand, counting down.
CACTACAAAAATGAACAGTTACAAAGGGATTTTAAATGGCTCTGTTGTAAGCACATTTTGTCTAACTGGAAGTTGCTAATCCACCAGTATTGCTACCAATCTTGGCACCCCTGAACACAGCAGACCGAAATGAATAAAACATCATGTTCCAGTGGATTAAAATCATCAAGTTATCACATACAAAGTGATTAGAAGTCGTTGCTTCAACTGGTTTCACATTTGTTTTCACTTAACAGACTTATCCTACTAGAAAAGCTTACTATTCCTTTTAAAATTAAAGTAATGATTATATATTTCTCAAATGCTGTCCCAACTTAGACTGCAAGATTTTTGTGAAAAGATTTCTCCCTTCTTTCTTGTTTATATGTAACATAACAGTTTGGTAAGGTAACAACTTTGATTGTTGTCTCTACGTACTAAAGTAATGTAAATTAAGAGCATCACTAAATCATAATAGTAACTATACAGGGAACCAACATTATGAATTTGTCATTTCATATTCTTATGATTTTAACAAATTTACAGGGCACTGATTTCAGGATCCTGAAAATAAACTAGTACTTTGGAGCAGATCAAATTTAATCCTTAAACAAGTCAAACTCTTTCTGAACCACAGTGGTAAAGCTAGAGAAGAGAGACAAGTACCTCATAATTTGAGAGGAAATCTAGTAATTTTGATCGAGACGAGATGTAGAGTAGTGGTGTCATCACCCGGCGAACAAACTTTTCAATATAAACAGCACTCATAGGGCCTTTGTATTCAATTGGTCCAAAACTAGTACCAAAAAAAATAATAAAACATTAAGACTTAAATTAACAGTAGAGAGTCCCTCCTGGGGTGGCAGATAGGAGTTACATAGACAGCATGCTCAGCCTCTAGGGAATTGCTCTCTGTGTTTTACCAGTGGCTTCTGTAACTGATTAGGGAGTTGTATTACCAGTGGGAAGCACCAGAGTATCTGTGGAAGGGGCAGTGTTGGTGAGCATGGAGGGATGGAGACCACTTCTGAGTCCCATTGAAGAACTTGGTAAAACTCAGGTATAAATTACATGACCATATACAGATCTTTCCACTTTGTCCAAAGTAAACACATGTGACTTAAAAATACAGATCTGAAAAATGTCACTATTTTCCCTTGGTTTTTTTTTTTCAGTGTCTCAAACAGCATCAATCTGAAAAGGTGCAGTATTTTTACACAGGCTTTTACGAGCAGCAATCAGCAAAGCAGGGACAAATTCAGTGTCGCACTGCTGATGAACAGACTCAGCAAAGCTCCAGTTTCCCACCCAGCCATCTGATAAAACAGCTCACACCACGTTAGGCAGTGCTAAAACATAACGTGGGCTGGGGCTTGCAGCTACAATTTCCAGAGGTTCGCCTCCTAATTATCACTGGGTTGGACACAGCATCATTGTCCCAAGAGAAATCAAACACAAAAAGCATAAAGAATTAGACCATTTCCACGGAAGAATTTAATGTGATGCATTTTTAATATACCTTGTACATATAGGCACACTGGAAAATACCCAACTCGCACTGAGATACCTACATTGAGGTGCTTCAAAATGGTCTCCTAGAGCCCACTAGATCATTCCACATCCTACACTGGTTTATTAGAAACCTCTGTCTTCACAGCAATACTCACTGCTCAACATGGCACATGCCCAGGGCACCACATGTGAGGTTTAGTATCTCAGGCATGAGGGATGCATTGCCCTTCAGGATCTTATGAAGTATCAATAGGGATTTACACCTCGTCTTGTTACAACTCTGTTTAATGTTACTGATGATACCACCTGCATCCATCTACTGCGTTATGATTTCAAGATCAAGTAAGTTTAAGTCAATGTACATCCAAGTGGGATTGTAGGGTTCTTTTATTACAGTTTGAATTATGCCAGTGTCTCTTGTGTCTATTACAAGTTCAGCTAACAAAGACCAGGACTGTTCCTCCTCAATGCATAAATTCCCCCCAAGAAACAAAATCAGCCTCTGTAATGAAAGAGAGCTGCAGTTCAAAACTAGCAAAATAAAAAGTAAAATACAAGGGATAAATGCTTTTATGTAGTGTTAGAAACTGTGCTTCCTTACCTTCTGCTCCACACAAAGAGAAAAAAAAGGACAATACATACAAATACTAAAAAATAAAAGTGAGGTTACATAAAATTTTATACAATGATATCTTAGCTTCTGGGGAATAAAAAAGTGAGTGCAAAGTTCAAAATTAGAACAAGGTCTTCAGTACGTAGTGCAATTTAAATAGGCACTTAAATTCCAGTAACTTCAACAACCCTTAGGTACATTCTTTAACGCTGTCAGAAATTAGGACCAGTTGTTATAATCCACCTACAGAGCAAGCAGATATCTGAAATTAACACGTAACTCTGACTTCTTTTCATTGGAGGCAGAACTTCCAGGAGATGCACAGGCAAACCAAAATTTCCATAAGGATGAAGAATTGCCCAGCATGTCATTTAACTGACAGTTACAGCCCTACCTGGCACTTGAGTAGCATACAGGATGAGCTCACCTAGAATCTACTCAGAAACTATTTACTGAAACCAGAACTGTAACATTTTCAAAAGGCAGCACTTTATATGGTATCTCTGTGTCCCAAAACAACAATATAAAAACCCCTAGACTGTACATATGAAATCTTACCTCCGATGGTACAAGTGTATCACAGGAAAATAAAAGAAATGCTTCTGCTTCCTGCATTTCCCCTGGTTCCACCAGCAATTTACAGCCACAAACAGCACCTGCAAAGCAAGTAAAAATTCACAGCTAACAAAGTACATTACTGTGACCTATTTTATCCAACATGCACTTGATGTACTCTTTCCAATCCATTTCCATCTGATATTTTCAGGGCCTTTTCAACTCAGTGTTCCATATCTGTCACAGACAGACTTTTTTTTTTTTATGCTTTTTGTCATTTTGCAACAGCAATCCTTTTGGTCACTGCTCTTTCTAGCTTTTATGCTTCTTAATCTAAATCCTTCAAATTTATTAATTTAGTCATAACCCACATTAATTACTTTTTCTGCAGAGTGGAGCTCAACAAGTGGAGGTTTAGGACAGCTGTACCTGTGAAGTGTTCACAGGCACTCAACTGCTTGAAAACAGTTCTATGGTATATAAAGTACAATCTTTATATGATTACCAGTGTCTCCAAGGATCCCAGAATTGGAAGCAAATTCCATGGAATTTCTGTCTGAAGACAGGTGAATAAATCTGAAAACACTTCACAACAAGAAACTTGTAGACTTCCCCACTCAGAAGCAGAAATAACAGACAACTGAGCAGGAATCACAGGCTGTCTCCATTTATTCTAACACTCTGTATGCTAAATTAAAATTAAGGTGACTGATGAGTCACCCTAAAATGTGAGCATTCAAGTCCTACTGTTTCCCACGAGAAGACAGAAACTAGCATCAGCTTGGACATTGAAAAGCTATCAGGTCATGTTTAAGATTGGTATCTTCTCTGGAGTTACCTGGTCTGACAATCTGCTGGCCACATGTTCTATTTCTTCTCTTGCTGCAATGGACTGCCCGCACCACGGCGCGTAGAAGAAATACAGCACAATTTCTGAATCCTGACGGAGCTGATCTGCATAGTCTAACTGCCCCCGAAAAAGATCAATGACTGCAGATCTCGTGGAGAAAAAATTTACTGGAAGCTTCGCTGGCATTGTTACATCTTTTGCTCGGCTGCAGGAAGAAAATTAAGAGTAGTTATTGAGACTGTACAACAGTAGTTAAAAAAGTCTGCCCAAAGCGCTAAGCTTCATTCTTAGCAAAGGTCGTGCAATGACAAAACTTTAGAAATTGATGCAAAATGACTACAATGTTATCTGAGTTAGTTTCAAGAAATACTATAAAAATCTTAAGACCACCCTTCACAAGCTTTAGAAAGTCACACTGTGATACCATGCACTGTTTATGGGTACATTAGCTCACACTCTTATGGTTGGTTGCTGTAGAGCATAAAATTACCAGGAAGAGTGATTTCTTTTCATTTCTTCCCTGGCCTCATCCTCTTTTAACACTTGTACTTTAGGTAACAGCGCCCTGATAAGAAAAGAGATACTGGTCATAAAGTTTTGTGATGTGATGTTTCTATAAACAGAGCCTATTACCCTGCCTTATGCTTTGTTTTACAGTATTCTATACTTCTGTTCTTTTACATTGTATTAGGAAATGATATGTAAATGCGTGCTAGTTTATTTTACTGATCAGAGCAGGAACTGCAAACTGTTCAGGGCACATCAGTGTAAGGACAGTATCAACAAACAGTCTAAATTTAAAGAGATTATGACAAATTAAGTTTTTTAAGAGAAATTAGATTGGCAAGTTAGTAATACGAAGAACATAAACCAAATACTCAAGAAACCCTTTCTATCCAATCAGCAATCAAACAATCCAGAATTTAGCACTTTCAAGGTGTTCAGAAGTTGCTATGGCATAAACTGCCTTAAATGCAAGTGAATGATGCTACTCTCTTTTTATATTCTCTTCATTTAAAAACTTTCCACTAGCTATATTTACACTAGAGTAAGTTAGACTGAAAACTGGACAACACTGTCATGCTCAAATTTGCCATGGTTCATAATGGGACTGGAAGTTTTAGGAAAGACCGTGCATTTCTTTACTTTGTTGTATTAAAAGTTAATACAAAAATCTTACTCTGCCACACTTTCAAACTTTACAATCTTTCTAGTTTTTAAGAAGTAGCTTTGTCTTTACAATACAGCAAAAAACTGTATTGTAGCTCTTCTCTCACTTCCAGGCTACTCACTTAAAGCTTAACATTTTAGAATTGCCCCCAGTATATTTTCTATAAGTTATGGAAATTCTTAATTCATATATAAGAAAAAATTGCTTCAGAATCCAGAATTTTGAAAATATTAAATGGTTCCTCATGTTTATAATTCATTAATTCCTCCAGTCACAACATTATGGTTTTACACAGACAATCAAAAATCTTTCTTATATGGACTTCTACCTGTGTTCCTTCCCTTCTCCCCCAACCACCAACTCAGCAGCTCCTTCCCAACCCTTCAGTTCTTCAGTCACCTCACAGCCAACACCTCTGGTTCCCTGCCATTCCTGCACCCCATGATTATCCAAACTGCCAGCTTCTTCCCACAATTTCTGCCTGCCAGCTGGACAGGACACAGCTGCAATGTGAGCTCTGGCACACACAGGCTGATCAGGTGCTGAAAGCACAACACTTCTTCACAGACATCAGCTAGAATTTCTCCTCTTTATCTATTTAATGAAAACAGACAACCTCAGTATGTTTAAAACCTCTGCTTCCTCTACTGAATTAAACTGAAAGAGGATGACTGGTTCAAGAATTACAGTGTAAGACTTAAAAATTAGATAATGAATTGGCTCCAAATTGCAAGAATGGGTAGGACACATCAGCAGAAGTCCCGTGACATGAGTGAGTCATAAACTACACAACTACCTTCAAATCTGAAAAAAACTCCAGTAATTATTAAAAACCAAAACATAATAAATCAATAGCTAACAGCTGCTTAAGGAGATTTGCTAAGTAGCGTCTTCCTCTACAATACCAAACATATAACAGAATACCTTGACTAATTCCCAGGTTTCCTAACAAAACCCCTAAAATTTACACACGTATAAACTGAGGATTACGTAAGAAACTATGACACAAACATAATAATCACAAACTATATATTAAAACACTGATTGTGTTATTTACCTGCTGCCAGAGCTTATAAAAACTTAAACTTTCCATGAGAACACCCTGGTAATAAAGGGAAGCACATGCAAGTGCCTACAGGACCAGCCCCTTTGACTGCATGGTCCTGAGAGTGGGGTTGCCTCTAAGACATTTGCATAGTGACAGAAATAATTCAGGTTCCAGACCACAGGCTTTCCATAACAACCCATGGTAGGTCAGGTCTCATTTGGCTATTCCTTGAGTCACTATAAACCCACAATACTTCAAATCCCACGAATGGACTGCCTTGTAGTAAAGGAATTTTCCCTTTCCATACTTTTTATCCATTTGATCTCAAAAGTTATATATTGTAAGAGCAGTGGTAATACCTATGCCCTGGTGCTGTGTCTTGCCAGTAAATCATACTGACATGTGGTGAAAAACTATGTCCTATATTTAAAGTTAACATATGCAATTAACCATCCTCCAAATTGCACAAGGAACTTTTACACCTGAATTTTCTATATTTCTGACAGCAACCAAACAGGGAATACCTATCTGATATTAGTTTGTCTATTTAACTACAATCTGAAAAGCTGAACCCCTTTTATCAAACTTCCAGAGTACAGGGTGGTGAGAACCACACTCCAATCACATTCCGTCTGTGAGCTTTCAAACACGGCCAGCAGTAAAATGAGAGGAATATGCAAGTTTTAAATAGAAGAGTGCAGGAAGCATCATTGTAAGTATTAAAAAAAAAAGTATTGTTTTTTTGGTAATGTAACACCAGGGAGCTGATTATGTTCAGAAATCCTTCACCATACATTCTGAAATATGGCAAGAGCTTTACAATTTCATCTACATTATGTGGTCACTGAGAAATAGAGTCTCCTGGAATGGAGGCACAGGCACTCATTCATAGACTTAAAATTCATTCTGATTCAAATAATACACCCTTTGTGGACAGGTAAGCAAAGAAGGCCTTTGCATTTTTCAGAAGCATTACCTGTGAATCAAGTGTTTCGTGGAACAAAAATTTGTCAGATGCTGTGGAACAGGAACATAATCAGTTCCTTGTAGCCTTCTCCTAATCTCAAAATTAAAGTCCACGTGCAGTAGACGTTCTTAATATAGTATGACCCAGAGCATGTAACAGTCACCTTGACCTAAAACCCATCCAGAAGATTTAGACCCTGGTTTAGGCTCCAGAACGGAGCAGCCTGTGCCCACCGTCCATTGCCGCCGCTCCCCGCCCCTCCAGTACAAACATCTCCTGGTTTCACGTACACCAGCTCTCGGCAAACAGGAACTGGAGAGCCCTTTGCAAAGAAGGAAGTTCCAGCTCCCAAGAGGAGCACCACCAGAGATTGGCAGGGAAACCACGAAACATCCTTCTGTCCGAAGCAGGTGCAGGCAAAGGGGGCTGACGATATCAACACATGAGCCAGAAGAGACTCGTTTGGCCCCCGCCGACGCTGAGAGCGCTGAGGGCAGGGCTGCAGCCCAGAGCTCCCTCGGCCCTTCTGCGGCAGAGCGAGGTCCCAGTTACCTCTGGAGATGAGCAAAAGCAGCTCTATCTCAACAACGTGCCTGTCACAGGACCACAGAACGGGTCAGGTTGGAAGGGATCACAGTAGGCCCTTTGGTCCCACCTCCCTGCTCAAGCAGAGCCATCCCAGACCACATGGCACAGGATTGTGTCCAGACGGTTCTGGAATATCTCCAGTGAGGGAGACTCCACAGCCTCTCAGGCCAATCTATCCCAGTGCTCGGTCATTCACAGTGAAGAAGTTCTTCCTCGTGTTCAGGTGGAACTTCCCGGGCATCAGTTCCTGCCCGATGCCTGCTGTCACATTGTTGGGCTCCAGGGAGCAGAGCCTGGTCCATCCTCAGACACCGCCCTGCAAATCCTGATACTGCCCTCAGGAGCGGGTGCCCCCGCGAACCCGCCGCCACAGCACGACACCCCCGGTGGGGCAGATATCTCTTAAAACACTCCGCTCCCCCTCCCCCCGACACGTTCTTATCGCCCCTGCCCGCCCCGCTGCCACCCCGCTGAGGGGGACACGGCGTCCCCCGACACGCGACCAGTAGCGGGTGCCATGGGGACCGCATGTGGTGGGGCCCGGGAGGAGGATCCGTCCCTCACCCCGGGGGTGCCCGTGCCCAACGCGGCCCGGCCGCAGGGGGTACACGGCGCCGCGGGGCGACCCCGGCCCGCCGGCGGCTCTGCCCCAGGCCCCGGTGCAGCACCGCCTCTGGGAACAGCGGCGGGCCGGCGGCCGCTCTCCCTCGGCCGAGCCCCGGGTCCGCCCGCTCCCCCACAGGTACCTGCAGGTGACTTTGAGGGCGACGAGGAAGGCGCAGCCCAGCACGATGGCCGCGCCACACAGCAGCTCGGGCCGCCGCGCCATCAGGGCGGCGCGAGGCCGCAGCCGCGGGGCCGCCGCGTCGCCGGGGCCGGCGCACACCGACATGGCCCGGCCGAGGGGGGCAGGGCCGCGGGCCCCGGGCCGCTCCCGCTCGCACACGTCTCCCACCGCCCGCCCGTGAGGCGCGCCGGGCCGGGCGGGGCGGCCCCTGCACCCGCCAACCCGCCGCCGCCACGTCCGCCCGCCCGAGCAGGCGCACAGGCGGCCGGGCGCTCCACGTCCTGCCCGCGGCACCGGGAAAAACGGGACGGGGAGTAGTGCGCTCCACTCCTGCCTTCACCATCAGGAAGAACGGGACGGGAATTGCTGTGCT
>QWTY01024466.1:1984-12149 GCA_008033365.1 Pseudorectes ferrugineus | reverse complement strand
TCCTTTTCTCCAGGCTGAGCCGCCTCAGCTCCTTGTGCTCCAGACCCTTCCCCAGCTCCATTCCCTTCCCTGGACATGCTCCAGCCCCTCAATATCCCCCTTGCCATGAGGGGCCCAGAGCTGGACACAGCACTTGAGGGGCCTCAGCAGTGGAAAATGGAAAACAAGCAGAGCACCCCTGCAGCTCTTCACCTCTGAGACCGTGCTCAGGAACAGCCCAGCTCCTAAGGACACACGGGCAGGAACACCTGGGATCCTCTGCCACGAGGACAGCCACAGGGGTTTCCTTGCTCGGAGGAATCACGGCCACGCTCCCACGTGTCAGGTTGGCTTTATTCTAGCGTCACTTGTGCATTCCTACTCGTGACGGGAGGTTTGGGAGCTCGGGTACATGAGACAAACGGGAAGATTTTCTTTCCAAAGAAAAAAGGAATAAAAATAAAGACAAATCTACACCAGGCCCGACAGCAGCCCCCGGGGGACACAGCGACCTGGGGACAGCGAGGAGGAGCCAAGGACAGAGCACAGGTATTGGCCTTTCGTCTGGAAAGCGGGAGGTGGGGAGAGGCGAACGCCCAAACCCAGCTGGGTGGTGACAGGGACAGTACCCAGTGCCAGGGAAGGGACACCGGAGCGTTCCCGGCAGCCGCCCGTGTGCTCTCTCCTGCGGCCCATGGAATGCTGGAAGCTGCCAAGGCCTCACCGGGCTCTGCTCTGCTCACCCACGCGCTCCGGGTGTGCACGGACATGGATACAGCCACCTGCACCACGCCCTGTGGATCCCACTCCCACTGGAGGCCCACACCCCTCTCTGGCAGCCCCCCTTCCCACGGCATTCCTGGGGAGCGGCCCCCACACACAGCCACGTGCACGCAGGAGGCTCCGTGGATCACTGAACCCTGATGGAGTGGCAGGAAGAGCCTCCCCCTGACCCTTCTTCCCAAACAGCACATATTTAAAAACCAAAAATCCTACTGGAGAGTCCTGGAAGCAATTTGGAGTGTGAAATCCTCAAGGCTGCTGACAGGAGAGACCAAGGTGGAGCCAGGTCATGGAGACCTCCGGAAGGAGAGGTGGCTATGGAGCTGGGAAGGAGGCAGGTGTTCCATGTGGCGGGCTGTGAGGGGTCCGGGCTGGATCCGGGTCCCACAGGGAGAGTCCTGGCGCAGTGCCAGCCCCTGGGTGCAGCACCAGTTCCGAGGGAGCGCGGCCGGAGCCCGGCTCTCCGTGGCTGGGGCGGGGGCCGGGTCAGTCCAGCCCCAGGTCCGAGTCGGAGGACGAGCGCTCGTCGGCGATGTTGCGGATGGCGTTCTCCATGGGCGCCAGGTTGCCGCTGGGGGTGATGCCCATGGGCTGGATCACCTTCTCCCTGCAGCCGGGGGACAGGGGGAAGGTCAGGCAGGGCTGCAGCAGAGCACGGGAACAGATCAGGAATACAGCAGGAACGTGGGGCTTGTGGAAATGGCCCGAAACGTGCCCAAACCCTTCTAAAGATCCCTCCTGAGAAGTGGGGACTGTCCCAGCCCTAAAACTTCCAGCATGGCGAAGCAATGGCCTGGAAGCACAATCCTATTCCCTGGAACAGGCTCCTTTCTAGAGTCCTGTTGTGTGTGGTTGAGGATTCCCAGAGGAAAACTAGCACTGGGGTCCGTGTTCCTCTCCCTCCAACACATGCTGGAGTTACTTCCCTCCTGCTCTTGAAAGCCTGAACTCAGCTGGGCTCCTCTGGGTCAGAGCTGACTGGAGAAAGCACTCCAACAGGGAAAGTGGCTGGTGGCACTGGCTGCCATCTGTGTCCCCCCTCTGTCCCCCAAATGCTGCTTCCCCCCGAGCAGCATTGACAGGACAGAGGCTGCTGTCCTTCCCAAGCACCGGGACAAAGCTGGCCAGCAGCAGGTGCTTGGCAACAGCGCAGGCACAGCGAGGAATTCCACAGTGTCCCATCGTGCCAAAGCTGGAGGGGCTGGCAGTGCTTCCCTTGCACACTGTGGGGCCATGCTGAGGGAGGAGTTTCCCCACATATCCCCTACCACTCCCTCTCCTGGATCCCTTTGGGCCTTGGGAACACAGCCAAAGGAAGGTTTGTGACAGATGTACCCCCGGACACACACCATGTCCCAGTACCTGGACAACTTGTCAAACATGTTGACCAATTTCATGGCTTCGTGCTCCTTCTGCTCCTCCGTCATCCCTTCCATGGGGTTGGGCAGCTTCTCCTCCACACGTCCCGTCACAGGGTTGATGCTACACAGAGAGCAGTGAGGCTGGGGCTCAGGAGGAGGACAGCAGGTGACAAAGGGCTGTTTGGAATCCTCCTGAGCCTCATGGAGCAGAGGAATGGCACAACAGGACTGGCTGTCATTGCTGCTCATGTCCTGAGCCCCAAGTGCCTTCACAGTGCTATGAGGGTTTCTGACCTACATCCCTATAAACACCTCCCTTTTCTCCAACACCCCCTCCTGCCAATGCCACGGTGCCACTGGAAATGAGGTACACGAGGGCAGGTGACATTTCCTCCCTCTCCTCAGGGCAGGAGACAAAAGCTAATGGAGAAAATCCCAACAAACCCAACCTGCAGGGACACTGAACAGGAAGCCGGTGAGTGTGGGACACACGGGTGGGCACGGGCCTGGACCCCCACCCTCGAGATACCACCCATTGTGGGGGAAAGGAGAGGGAAAGGGGAAAAAAAAGAGAGGGAAGGGGAAAAGAGGAACCAAAAACCAGCTGGGTGTAGCAACACTGAGCTCTGGAGAGGGATAGGAGTAATGGGCACTTCTGCCCCTGCTGCACGTGGAAGAGCAGAGCAGGGACACGGCAGGAGGTGCACGAAGAGGGATGGAGAGGGATAAAGCAGGAGCGGGAGGAAGGTGGGGGAGGAGGGGAGCTCTAGAGGGCGAGCAGATCTCTTTACTTGGGCTTTGCCTCCTTGTACTCCTCCGTGTCCGTGTCTTCATCCTCCGAGTACTCCCCCTCTTCCCGGCCACCGGCCATGAGGCCCCGTGCCGCCAGCAGCCCCGCGGCGTTCCCGTAGCCCGTGTACTTCACAAACCGGGACACTGCCGGGACAAGGGACAGACACCACGCTGCACTCCCCTCCTGCCTCCAGCCCCAGCAGCACGGCTGTGCCACGTCTCCAGGCCACGGAGACACGGAGATGCTGGCAGGGAGCAAGGCCCGCGGGTGGGGGCTGAACGTGGGCCAGGCTGTGTGCAGGGTGCTGCGGTGTCCCCCGGCACAGCTTGTCCCTCACCGCTGGCCTGGCAGGCACCACCTCCTTCCCACAGAGCTCCTGGAGCGCTCCCCTTTTCCCCACTCAGCGGGGCTGTCCCGAGGGAAGGCAGAAACCCTGCAGAGGGTCCCAGTCCCAGGGTCTCCCCGTGGAAGCCCCGCAGGACTCACCGCTCTCCTTGCAGAGCACGAAGAGGAACTCGGCGGCGCAGTGCTTGACGTCGGTGTCGATGTGGGTCATGAGCCTCACCAGCTTGTTCCGCAGGGAATTGCCCACCTCCGGCCGGTTCCGCACGTCCCGCAGCGGCGGCAGCACCTGCGGGGCCACAGCGAGGGTGACGGGTCACTGCAGGGACCAAAGGCCTCGGCCACCCACGGCAGGACCCGCAGGTTTCTGGAGGGCGGCCATAAGCAGGGCTTCGCTGGTCTCCCCTCCCCTCAGGGCAGCACCCCTGAACGTGGGGCTGAGCACAGCATACCCTGGCCTTCAGGAACTTCCTGGTCTGCCGGTGGACTCGGGCACTCTCCGTCAGCAGGTTCAGCACAGGGGTCAAGTTCTCCTTCAGCTTGTGGCCCTGCAGAAACATCCCCAGAAGGAGCAGCATGTCAGTCATGCTCAGCTCAGCTTGTCTGGCTCATGCTGGAGAACATGAGCACAGACCATCAGGGAGGTGGATGGACATGGAGCTTCCCAACCTCTGCCACAGGCATTCAATGCCTCCTCCCTCCCCACACCACAGGCAGTGCCAGAAATATTTGGGCAGGGCATCCAGGGCAGAGAAGTGCAGTGGTAGAATTTGGAGGCCCTTTGGAACAACTCCAGAGGCTGAAAACCACAGTCAGCTTGAAAATAACACAAACTCAGGCTTCCAGAGCTGCCCACTGGATCACTGCTGGGTGAAACAGGGCTGATTTGTCAATCACACAGTTAATTATCAGCTATTCATCCACGGTTCCACTGATCTCACTGCCTGCAGCCCTCAGAACGATCGCAGTCACCTTCCCAGTCCAGGGATGTTGGTTTAGTCCCACCAACCACAGCTCTGCCAAAAGCTGTCCCTCCCACAAGGGGCTAACTGCAAACCAGGCGTGGTGCTAGGCTGAGGGAAAGGTGCCCTGGAGCTGTGGGATGCAGCGGCCCCGGCACTCACCCTGTCCAGGCGCCGCTCCAGGAAGTCCAGGAGGATGCTGACCGCGTCCATGTTGACGCCCATGTACTCCAGCGAGCCCGGCCGCACCTTGGGAGTCAGCAGCACATCCAGACACTTCAGGGGCAGGTTGCCCAGCAGGTTGACCGTGTGGCTGCACGTGGGGAAGAGAACACAAGTGAACACACAGTGATGGGGCTTTGCTCACAGAAGTTCTTCAGCTCTGCAGAAACGAAGGCCCGTCATTAACTTGTGGGAGTGTGAGGACCCTGTGATCCAAGTTTTCCTGGAGCATCTAAGCTCCTCACCACACCACTGAAAGGGAATAACTTAAAATACTTTTTGGGCACCTAACTATATGCTGGGAGTCCAAAGAGACTTTAGTGACAACTGAGAACCCACAGATCTTGACACAGAGCCAAGCAGAACCAATCTGGGTGGTCCAAGGTCTGTCTCTGGAGTCTCCTGTTTCACTCCTCATGCTGATATTCCACGCCAGCACTGCTTGGGATCCCCTGACTACGTGTTCTTGGGGACAGGGCGGTGTCACCTGCTCCAAGCTGAAACCCCTGCATCAATAATGCCTGGCAACATGACACAGCTAATTTCTCAGCATGGCCTAAGGCTAATTAAGGCCACCTCATGGACTTTTTAATTAAAGCAGCACACATCTTCTCTGGCCAGTTGCCCATTGAGGTGCATGTCACTGTTGGGACAGCCTGACATAGGACATGGAACAAGATCTCAGGGGCCAGGAGGCCATGGCATTCCCACACGGCATTCCCAGGGCAGGAAAAGCTGTTTCTGAGTTCCAGCAGCGTGAGGGGTCCCCAGGCCAAACCCAAGAGCTGCTGGTCGGCAGGGTCCCTCCCAATCGCCCACGGTCAGGCAGGATGTGCCTGGGGGAGCTGGCGAAGCTCCAGGCGAAGCTCTTCCCAACACAGACCTGTGGAACTCCTCGGTGCGGTCCTCGCCGTCGGCAGAGATCATGAGGCAGTGGCGCAGGAGGGCACCCAAGTGCCGGTACAAAGCAGCATCTTCCTGGCCCCAACATGGAGAAAGGAACACCCGGATCAGCAAAGGGGATCCCACACATCCCAGAGCCTGCAGCCTGTCCCCCCCTCCAGCAGCCTGACCATGGACTGCAGGGCGTTCCAAGAGAAGCAGACTGTCAATTCTCCGTCTGGGAATGCTCTATAAGCACAGGCAAAGTCAGGGGCAATACTGCACTGGACAGAGGCAGTGCCCTAAGGACACCCGAGGCCCTCACCACCCTGAGGGTGCACAAGGACCAGTCTGGGATACGAGGAAATGCAAGGGAGGAGAAGACCTGCAAAGCCAGAGCCCAGAGACACGTGAATGCCCTGGGCCCAAGGAGCTCACCTCGTCCACCTCCCTCTTGCTGGAATCAAAGGTGATGTTGAAGAGCACTTTGAGGATCTCCATGGCTCGCTCCGTCTCCTGCCGAGGCAAAGGTGGGAGAAGTCCCTCCTCGGTGGCAACTTCGTAGGGGTCCAACCACTTGACCCCGAGGGTCAGCTCCAGGGTGTCCGTCATGAGGCTGATGCCCCGGAGCTCCTGGGCGAGCTGCTGCCGGATGTCCACCCTGAGGGCCGTCAGCAGGAACAGCAGGCGCAGGTCGAAGAACTTGATGTCGTGAGGAAGACTCCGCTCGTTGTAGAGCTTGATGCGCCGGGCCAGCCCCACCACCAGGCGCCCCTCTGCCGTCAGCTCCTGCGCCATGGTGCTGCTGAACACAATGTTGCACAGGCATTTCAGGGATTCCAGGATTACATCCAAGTCTGGCACCTCCCGGATGAGCTCCTCCGAGTAATCGATGCCGGCGTGCCTGGAGAGGGTCTTCAGGCCTTCCTTGGTGGTGAAAGGGTCGAGGCAGTGCTTGTCCCGGGACAGGATGCGGATGCTCTCCAGGCAGGTGACCTGGCAGGACGGCTGCAGCTCCCTCTCCAGGAACTTGATCAGCAGCTGGGCCATTTTCTGTGCAGATGGAAACAAGCGATGCCTTGGATACTGACACTTCCCAGTGCTCCCTCCGGCCCTGGCATGCTCTGCCCTGGACAACAACAGTGTCACCTGGGCACTCGGGAAGTGCCTGGCTCTGGCATTGACCCTGACCAGTCTGGGCAAGAACAACCAGGCAAAACTGTCTTGCAGAGGGTGTTGGGTGCAAAGGGAGAGCACAAACAGGTCACTGTTGTAGCTCTGCCCTGGTGAGGATGGTTCAGGCTGGCAGGGCCGACCTGCCCCCCACACAAGGGAGGGACACAGGACCCAAGGGAGGTGAGGAGAGCACGTGATGCCTTGGGAAAAGAGGCGAAGAGACCCCAGGAGATTCAAATAAGCAGCATCTCCTTAATTTCAGTGCTGTCTGGAGACCTACTGGCCCAGATCCTCCGTGGGTACAGACTGGCAGAGCCCCACTAACACAATTCACGGGAGCTGCAGAGCTCACGGGGAACGGTGAGTCACGGAGCAGCACGAGAGCACAGGCAAGGCCTCACAGACACGGGCAGCTCAGGCTGAGCCACGCGTGGCAACGCTTCACGTCACACCAGTAACCCACACACAGGGCTGGGGGAGCCCACCAGACCTCAAACACAGCACAGCTCAGAGCACAGGTACTCCTGTGATGTTACAAGAGTGAAAGAGCCCAAAAATGACGTTTGTAGCTAGCTTAACAGCCCCATTGGATACACTTCGAAATAATCAGAGGATCATTAAGGTTGGAATCATTAATCATAATCATTAGTCATTATTCATAATCATCCAGGTTGGAAAAGACCTCCAAGACCATCAAGTCCAACCTGTGACCAATCAGCACCATCACAACCACACCAGAGTATGGAATGCCATGTCCAGTCATCCCTTGGATACCTCCAGAGATGGACGGTGACCACACCACCTCCCTGGGCAGCCCGTTCCAATGCCTGACCACCCTTTCCATGAAGAAATTCCTCCTGATGTCCAACTTGACTCTTCACTGGTGCAATGAAACTACTGAGGGAAGGAATGAAGAAAAACTGAACTTCATTCCTTAATGTGAGGCTCATGGTGTGCCCCACACTCACACCCTGGGGAAATGAGGAAGTACAGCTGTTCCTCTTCTCCTTCCTCACAGGGAGACAGAGTTTCAGATCCAGTCCCAGCAAGCAAAGCCTCGGGCTGGCTCAGGGGAAAGAGATCTTGGGGTGTGTGCCTGAAGCTGAACCATCTGAACACCCAAGCACCAGGAACTGGTGTTGATGCTCAACTCGTATTTCATTCGTATTACACCCCAAAAGCGGGACACTGTGCCTGGAGCCACATCCTGTGTGACTGTCCCAGCTCAAGCAGCGGGTCAGGGCAAGGCAAAGGGCTTCGATCTCATCAGATCCAGTCCCACGTTTCAGGCTGCGCCTGGAATGCTCCGTGTGGCAGCAGCTGGCCCTGGCCCAGCCAAAGGAGGTCCCGCTCTCCACCCGGGTCACCTGGCCTGCACTTGCTGTGCTAACACAGCCATTGGCACCGTCCACCAGTGAACTGACCACAGAACTGAGCCAGCTGGAAAATAATCCAAGGAAAACAGTCATTCTTACGGCAGAACAGCCAGGCCGAGGCCTGCCCTGGCACGAAGAGCTGCAGGAACAGGAATGAGCAGGCAGAGTGTTCCTTCCCTCCAAGTGCCAGATTACACCAGCTTAAAGGATCTGCTGATACACAGCTCTGGGCAAATCCCGCTGCTGGCTCCCAGCGGAGCCCCTCACCCTCCCCCAGAGCCGGCACCGCTGTGATCCCTGCCCAGAGGCACCAGGGATCACACCCGTGGCTGGGACTATATGGGTCATGGAACCACTGCTAATGCCGGACAGATGCCGGCCTTTATCCAAACCACCAACAACTGATGGAAAAAACAGAGCCAGACACTCCAAGCACACCATTCCCTAACCAAGTTAATGGAAAACTCTCATTTCTTCTCCTGCGGGAGCTGCTTGCCAAGCCCAGCTGGACATGAGTACAGAGCAGCAGATTTACAGGCCGACCAGAGGAGGAAAGCAAGCAGCATGTGCCTACCTTCCTCTCTTCCCGCTCCTCATCCTCGAAGGTGAAGCACTGAGATTTCTGTGGGAAAAACAAAACCAATCGGAATAAGGGATAGGTTAAAACTCCATGGGACCAGGGCAGAGACATTCAGCTGGAAAGCAGAGGGTCCAAAACATGCTACAACAGCAAGCACACCATCTCCTGACAGTCCCCGCCCCGTTACGGGCATCACCCCTGCATCCACAGCACCAGAGGAATGCCACGGGCCAGCTGACGGATGGATTTAGTTTAAATACTGCAGCAGCACAGTGGGTATTCATCCCAATCCCAATATGCCGTGAGAGCCGGTAATTCTCCTGCTCAGCGACACCACTGAGCTGTGCCTACACGTCTCCCCTTGATATTTATTATTCCCTTTCCTGACTAAACAAAGTCCTGTCTCCTTGGCACATGGGAATGGATCCTCGTGGTTATCCAGGTCGTTCTTTAAACACAAGGGACTTGATCTCCACACTCCATCCTGCCCCCTCCCTAACAAACACTCCTGATCTCCATTCATTGTGTTTCTCTGTCTTGGTTGTTCTTCACTGACAGCCTCCTTCCCAGCCAAACCTGCTCCCATGGAACTGGAGAGCACGGGAGATCACAGGTGCCTGGGGAGAAGCAGCACTTCCCAGTGATTGAGGCAATCCTTGTTCACACCAAGAGAGCGTTTGATCCCAGCTTGGAGAACGAAAACGTTTGAAATCCATAAAACACTGATCATGTGTGTGCAGTCATCAAGAGCCCAGGGATGGAGCCGGTCTGTCCAGCCTGGGAGCAGCGATGGACACAGTGCCTGGAGCAGCCCCAGGTGTGGGGGCAGGACAGGTGCACTCCGGCCAGGCTGTGTGTGAGCTCCATGAGCTGATCCATCCACACGCTGTTGGACCACGTTACCAGGAGCTGACAGCTCGGTCCCAGCACCGCTGTGTTCCACAGGCAGGCTGCTTGTTCTTCCCTCAGCACATCCTCTCTGCAGGCTGTAATCCCATTTGGGGGTATTTTGGGCGCACCTGGGGTTTTGCTTTAGCTGTAGTTTATTCCCAGCAACCAAAAACTGTGTGCACGACAGTGAATTAAAATAAATCCGCAGGAAAAGGATACAGAACCATCAGTCTTGCAGCAGAAGCGATGCCAGGCCGTGCCAGGTTTATCTGCAGTTTCATAATCCTCTTTGACTGCTCTATTTCCTCCAGATGGGCCAGCAAACCCCGTGGTTCCAGTTCCCCAGGCCCGATACCCTGGGAAGGACCCAGCTGGGGGAATCCAACAGGAGATATGGTGGTTTGGGGGCACACAGACACTGTTTGCACCCCGAGGACTCCAGCGCTGCACCTGCTGCTGGTGCTGTTAATCCTCAGTGCTGTCCTTAACAGACACCTGCTCCTTCTTGGCCAGTATCTCCCCATTCCAAATCTGTCTATTAGGAATAGTTCCACACACTCTCTCTCTCACACACTCTTGCAAAATATTCCTCAGTAGGCTTCCACCTACTCCAGCCTGGTGCAGAGTGAGTCAGTGATCCACAGGGCCTGCCCCTCCCAGGGGAAACCTCCGAAGGAAATTTCCCTGACAACCAGAGTCTCTTTCAAACAGGATTTCACAGAGCCATAGAATATCCTGAGCTCAGGATCAGCCAGTCCAACTCCTGCCCTGCACAGACACCCCAACAATCCCACTCTGTGCCTGAGAGCGTTGTCCAA
>QWTY01024465.1:4695-14993 GCA_008033365.1 Pseudorectes ferrugineus | reverse complement strand
TTTATATTTTATATTATTTTATATTTTATATTTAAAATAATTCTAAGCCTTGTACTGTTCTGATGAGCTATTATCTTAGTAGGGATAGGTTCGGATTGAATTTTACCTCTGAGGTTCTGAAACACACTTTTAGAAATACCTGTGTATAGGAATTACTTGTAACACAAACGAATATTTTTCTCTTAATAGAATTATATTATTGCTCACTGCTCATCCAGCAAATCAAAATATGGCATGAAGTCAACAAGCTTCAAAAGAAAATATAACCTTCAGTATTTTTGTTTCTCTTTTCCTTTTAATTGAGCACATTATCCTAGAAATAGAGAGAGATTTGGGTGGTATTCTCCCCCCTATTTCTGCTGTATCCAAAATATTTCTGTTTTCATGTTCCTTTTATTACAGCGTATCATTCCTTCTACTATACATTCAAGACTAGTTGATGTTGTTGGGGAGCAATGCAATTAACGAAGCCTGATTCCTGCCGTTTGTCCCACAAACCCCTTCAGCTCCATCCCCAAACCGCAGCAGCTCCCTCCTGCTCCCCGGTCCCTCCCACGCCTTCACCCCAGGCAGCAGCGCTGCAGCCGGCTCCCGAGCCCTGGGCTGGCTGATTCCCGGCCAGCGCTGATGTGACATTTGGCAAACAGCCTGCTGCCGAGCACGGGCTGCCCCTCAACAGGAGCACTGATTTGGGTCTTTCCTCTGTTTACATCGATTCTCATGAAATTTAGAGACACATATTTTTCTGTTACTCCCACCCTTCGAATTTGCTTGAATATAGCCGCTAACAAAGAAAAAACTACTATAAATAGGGCAACCAGGAGGCAAACAACACAGTTGCATAAACCAGATTTCCACGTTCAAACTAAAAACCGCGTATGCAGTAATGAAGGTCAGGCAGTGGTCTCACTCTGAACAGTTAACATGAGGGTGTCCAAAATTCGACCAGCTTCAAGGAGTTTTTCTTTCTTGTTAGTTCAGTGGCACAATTTTCATGCCAGTTTCCTGCCAAGCAAATTGCAGAGGGCTTGTACAACTGAAAGAGCTTGAGTCTGAGTCTCTGGTGACAAGCTTGCTGCAGCTCCAATCAGCGCTTTATAGCTTCCTAAAAAAAATAACAATGCTGCCAATTGTAACAAATGTGAAGTGTCTCTTTGACATGAAACCACTGCCTATTAAAATGAGCCAAAAATATGACAGTTTCACAGAAGACTCTTTTTTATCAGCTGAACACTTCTCAGCACATCACTTGGGTCAAATTCAAATGTAAAATCATGGTACCTGAAGGAAACAAACTGTCAAGAGTCTTGTATAATACTCACTGAGTCCTCTTCTTTTAAACAAGGCTAGTACTTATGTAGTTTTCTTGATAGTAAAATGTAAAGAATCTCCACAATGGCAGGGAATGCAGGATGAAAAGTCCCTTTTTCCATTGCAATATTTCTGCTGAAATAGCTTTGTTACGGTTTATGAATTCCTTTAAATAAAAAAATCTATGAGCAGTATTTTGAATGAAATATTTTTTCAAGGTTGAATGCTAGCTCTAGCCCCACTCAAATAGGAGAAATTACTTCCCAGTGGTATGCCAAATTACTTGTTAACTGTTTCAGCAGCAGGATACGATGATTCCTTATACTAGGCTTGTCGTAGCTTTGTTAGACACTTTCATGCCTCTAATTTCTGAAACCTACATTATCAGAAGCAGTTTTCTGTTACTGAATTCAGTTCAAAAGCCAACAATTCAACTAAATTAGTACAGCTGAGTATGTTTCTCAAGCCTATAGATACAATTTCCAGTTTTCTAGCGTTTATTAAGCGTTTGGGTAAAAATAGTTAAAAATAAATGTATACATGTGATTAATTTTTGCCTAGATAACACCATTGGGAGACTATTCCTGGAACTAAGTGGGTGAATTAAAGTGACTTTAGGTTCTGGCTTTGCCCAGAAATTCTACAAGAGAATTGAACTCTAGCCATGAATGCTCTAAATTCTACACTTTTTAATGGGTCCTTGTGCATAGGTTGAATTAAACTGCATTAGGCTAGTAAAAATGATCTGAAAGAGTCTTGTTTAAAAATGCTACAGGTGACAAAATTTCCACAGATACCTATCTCTTTTCTGATTATCTGGTTTTGTACCTTTACATTACTGACAATCTGTATGAGCAGCTTGGAGCCACAGTTGTGCCAAGTCTAATGGGATTGAAATTACAGTGCATTAGCTACACATCAGGAATCTCCACCCGAGTCTCATCCTGCATCTCCTTCACACTTTTAAAGCCCAACTTTATGTTACAAGGTTTCCAGTTTGACTTTTTCTAGAGAACTCTAGGGCCACATTTTGTCAGCCTGGGTTGTCTCACTTCTTTGAGATGGGAAGAATTAGGGAAAATTAGAGCTGGTCACCAATCATCTGTTGTGAGCTGCTGCCTCTCAGTCAATACTGTTATCAGGGAACTGAAGAAAGGATGAAGGAGGGAAAATCCACCTCCTGACCACCCCCTTCTCCCACCTCTGTTTCCTGGATTCCAGAATCCTTTCAATGAAGAGAGTCTGACTCAAAATAAGTTATTCTTTAGCTTATGTTTTGGCATAGTTTTAGTCTCCACTCTTCCACAGCACATGCAACAGACCTTGTCAGATTCAATGTTCAGACAAAAAGCAAGTGGTAGCTAGTAGGTTTTTTTAAAATTATTATCCATTAATCACAGTTTACATGACTCACAGTTTACATGACAGGAAAAAAAAAGCATTCCCGCCCCCTTATTGTAAGACTGAACAGCAAAATCTTCCCCCCTTTTTGAAATTAAATATAAGAGAACCAGGGAAGAAAGTGCCAGTGAATCAGGAAAAGAACAATACTGTTTTCGTTAACACTAACTGCGAGGGTTAAGAGAAATTTGCAGAGAAAGCTTTTCAAAGAACAGTGAGGAGTAGAAACTCCCTTGAAAGACCTGCAATACTACCACACGTGGGGTCTTTCACGCAAACATTGTTCCACTCAAACTGTATAGACAGATGTCCTTTCATGTTCTACCACGTCTTTGACCTAACATCATGGTTAATCAGGCTAAAGCGACATGTTAAATTCAAGAGCAAAGCACAACATCACTTTATCACAGTCCTTATTTAATTTAGCTTTTGTGGGAGGAAAGAAAATATTCACACTGCCTAAAGGCCTGACTTAGTTCATTAAGATGGAGGGAGTAGCAATCAGGAGAGAGATGAGTGTTGTGAACTGCCTTCTGCATGGAAAGTATTTTTATTTTTAACGGTGAAACACTAGGCCAGACCCTGATGTGCAAATGTGTGGAATCTTGATGGTTTTTTAGTTTAACCTTCACTCCAGACCTCTTGCAGATTAAGGAATATATGGGAGATGTGAATGACCAAGCAGTGGGATCCATATTAAAACCATGGCAAAAGCAGCTCAATAGTGTAGGTAAATTTATTGATATCTTGCTTTATTCTCTCATATAGATACTTCTGGAACTACTTATTCTAAATCGTGATTGGTTTTTTTTCTCCATGGAGAATCGTTACCTCTGGAGACATCTCAGGGACTCTGTACAGCAGTGCCATGTTTGCTATCAAGTCAGCACTTTCCATTTCCACATCTCTTCAGACAGAATGCGCTGTTTCCTGTAGCTTCTATTTTCTGAAATGGACATGGCATAACACTCTATTACTGATGAATATTTTATTCATAAAATGGAGCTAAAAATGTATTTGTGCCACTCTAGGGCCAAAGAAGTATCTCCATTTGTGATTTTATTGTATTGCTGTAACATCTGGAAGACCTAAGCAGGATTAAAACTTCACTGTTGGCAAAGAATACTGAGGTTGTCAGAGTTATTTTCTTCCCCAGGAGCATTAAAAAGATAACCAGGGGAGCAGAAATGCATAAAGGATCTTTGTGGCATTACTGGAAAAAAACTTTAAATATGTAAAAATAGATAGACAGACAGATGTGTTCACAGCTCCATTTGGATTTTCAGCAATGATTTAGAAAAGAATGGGGAATAAAATGAGCAAAGCAGGAAAAACAGGGAGAAAAAAAAACATAAAAGGGATCATGTTTTAACTCGTTCAAAATTTTATTAGTTTATTACATTATAAACTATTTGCCCTAGACATACTTTATATAATCTCTCACTTAATGTTTTGTGACAGCTTTAATACAACAAAATTAGATATGCTGCTGCAATAGTCCTGACAGCTACCTGGTTTCCATGCATTAACACCATTGGCTTCTTGCCCAATACAAATAAACTTGAAAGGCTAGAGAGCACATCCAGTGAAATCAAGTAGCTTAAAACTAAAAGGTAGAGCTCAGCATTGTGGAATAAAATACTATTGCAGGGGAAACCTTTGATGATATCATTAACTGAAGTATTAGAAACATATATATATATATATATATTTTTAAAAACCCTTGAAACAAAGGCATTTAAATTCTAACTGCACAGAGGGGACTGCCATGAAAATGGTAGACAGCAATCATTTTTTGACAAACATTTTTTATTTTATTATGGAATCATATTTGCACATTTTATTCCATCCTGTGAAGAAGTGCAGGTAGCCTTCAAGTTTCACTGTGCCCTGTACTGGAGGATGGACCTCTGAGTGGTGTAGCTGCACTGGTCAAGCAGAAAAGCTACTACTAGGAGTTTTGCTTCTTGTCAGAGGTTGGTATCTTTGCTTAGATCTGAGTGTTGTGCTTTCATAACTGAGTCTATGTAACTGGAAATGAGATGAAGTATTGAAAAGATTTTCCAGTAAAAATTTAGGACTTATTCGATTGAAGTTTTGTAGTGACAATGTGAGCGTGTATAGAGAAAAAGTTATTAGAAGCTCAAACACTTTTACTGGTTAGAAAAAGTATAAAAAGAAGAAAGTAAAAACTAATGTTCAGCTAGCCACACGTGGGAATACCTTCCCCTTCTTCATTTTTCTTCTCCATTAATTAATGAGTATGAAGGATGCATATTCCAGTAGAGTAATCCTGTTTGCCTCTTGAAGCTTTCCTGAAACAATGGAAGGTCTGGCACTAATTTAAAAGCTATGGATCCTGATGGAATGCAACTTCTCTCTAACCTGTTTACTGACTCTGTGGAAAGGGCATAGACTGCCAATATTTCTAATAGTTCTGAATTTCTGGTCTATAACTTCAACTCATTACCCCTCTCATTTTTATCTCTTTATGGAACCACAAGGCTTTTACAGCATAGAACAAAAAAAAAAGCAATATACACCAAACAGGTGGTACTGGCACTAGGACAAATTGCCTACCCGTTCAAAAATTTTCTCATTTATTCTGATGAAATGATGATGAAGGGGACTGATCTGAGGTTGAGTCATAAAAATCCTTCAAGAACAGAGATTCTCATAAGCTGTTTTATTTTCTCACCATCTTCAAAGTATGTTTATTCATCCTGCCTTCCCTAATATAAGCATACAACCTCAGCTAGTGGAGAGATAAAATTATAAAATATGTTACCTTGCCCCTTCTCCAAACAAAGCAGTCCTCTATGTATTTCACTCCCTTGGGTGTTCACATGAGTGAACAAACCAAATGTGGCAGATGTTATTCACATTCCTAATTGCACAACTGGAAGCTGATCTCATCCTGTAGCAATGCATACAGAGTACTCAAGAAGAATCTGAAGAAAAAAGAAGTGCTCATCAAATAATGTTGCACCAGTTGGGAATTTTTTGATCCCCAAAGCAAGTTGCAGTAGCATCTGGAAGGAAATCTCTCCACTAAAGACTTTTAGGCTACATCATTCTCTGCTTTCCTTCCCTAATGCTTAAAAAGTGCAAAGAGATTCCATTTAGCCAGGAATTATTACTATCCACTGCTCAAAAATGCCTTGCTACTTGAGTAAGAGCTACATATATGGTTTGTGTTTTATATCAATATCGTATTGCCGTAATGTATCATGTTAAAATGAGATTCTGCTTCCTCAGCTGCTTAAGTGCTTTACTTCTTTTAATCTAGCAGTTTATATAATATGTTTTACCTTACATCGGCATATCTGGGTGAGTTCTTTGGTTTATTGCAGAGCAGGTTGGACTGTGTGCTCTAGTGGCTCATTTTGGCTTTAAAATTGATGTGTTTTATAGAGGTGTGAATAAAGATTTTGCATTTGATTGAATAAATCTCAGAAAGAGTCCAATTCAGGAAACAACATAAGAGCTCAAATCCTATTCAGTTCAGGAAAACTTAAGTACTTTTTTAAAAGCAATAGAGCAAATTGTAGCATGTGTTCAAGCCTAAGCACGATATTAACTGCTTAGAAAAATACACTGGTTGTTTCAATTTTCTATAGGGATGTAGCAAATTTTTCGGAGAGCAAGAAAACTTATTACATGGAATTTTTATTTATAGACATAACTGAAATGCAGGAAGTCAGCAAAAACAGTGAGAGATCACTATTTGCAGAGTACAGGAATATCAGCCAATTACAGAAAATGGACTTTCATTTCTTGGAAATGTTTCTTCCGTACAAAATATTATTAGTTTGGGTTTATATACCGCTGATTTCCAGTAAACTGAGATTTTGGGTCAGTCAAGATGTCTCAGGACAATCTCAGTTGCATATTCTCCATGCTCAACCATTGCAGTCATGCAAAGGTTGTACTTCTTTTTCATTACTCTGCAATATCACCCATATGCAGTAAACTGAGGTTATGAGGAGTAGTTTCTCAGTCCATGGGAAAAGGGCAACCTACCAATCATTTTCTATGGGGAAAATGTGTGCACGTGTACAGTTAACATAAAATAATTGATGTGTAGCAAGCTAAAAGTACTTGGGTTTGTGCCCATGCTCTGCCTTTTCAGTCAGATACGAAATGTTTTCTCTCTACAGAAAATTGGCCCTGAGTTCATCTTAGCTTTTATTTCCTCTGAAGTGCTTCAGTTTTACTGTGTCAGAACGCTTACTATGGTTCACAAAAGCATTATGATTGCAATCTCCTTCAGGTAGGAACAGTGCAAACACGCAAAAACTCTCATGTTGTATGTTTCCCATCTGCCAGCCTGCAGTATGAGTTACACAAATGTGAAACCCTGCCCCAACACCCATGCAAAGTCCTTCAACAGTACCTTGAGTTTTTGCCGATGTCTACTCATGTGCATTTATGTATATACACACACACACACATATAATACATACACATATATGTACTGACTATATACATGTATGTGTGTACACATATATATGTATAGTGTCAGTAAGTGACCTTAAAGGGTCAATCCAGTCACTTAACTCAGGTTTCTAGTCTCTCTTGGAACTCTTGGCATGTACCTCCTGGTCTCCAGGTGCCATTCCATAAGGGTGTCGTCTCCACTATGCCCTGTGTCAGATATCCCACTTTCTGCAGACGTCTCTGATGCCCTAAATAATTGAATGGCCCTGGCTTCTATGTTTCTGATGCTAACTCCCACGCTAAATGCAATCACACAGAGGATGTATGTGCTCTATCCCTTCCATCTATCGACTTTCTGCTTCCCTGCCCTATGCAGCTGGTCACCAATTAGCCCCCGTCACATGCGACTGCACAGCTCACTGAGGCTGAAGATCCCAATCTCTCGTACCTCTGTCTGGGCCAAAAATCACACCAGTTACTAGCTAATGTAACCACAATAAAATGTACAACCGTGAGATAAGGAACAAAAAGATATGCTTAATCTAAACTATTTTAAAACCATCAAATAGGGTCCGTGGCTGTCAAAGGGGCAACCAAAACTAGAGAGGATGAGCAAGTGGAATTTCAAGAAGAAATCTGACTTGGGTGTACACATTGGGCCTGTAGAGAGTATTTTAGGCTGTGTGCCAATAGGATGTAGAAGCAAGATTGTCCAGAGGTAAAGCTGGTTGTGAGGAGGGTAAATTGAATGGGTCTGTGATTTACAGAAACAAAAAATGCTATTTTTTTTCTTGCAAACTGAATTTTTCTGGCATAAAATATTCTAAAGAGATCAATTATTTATGAGTGAGGGGAACTGAATGTAGGCACCAAATGAAAGGTGCTGACTTAGAATGCAAACTTCGCATCCTACTTAGTTATGTGTGTGATTTATACACTATATCTGTACATATATAGATAGCATCTATAAGTATACATCTGTAAGTATACATACACATAGACCATAAGTATTCTGAAATTATTTTTACTTTTGGTCTGTTAATATTGCTGTAGTAGAACAGACTTGTATTCCACTTCAGCCTGAATTCTAACACTGCTTAGGGAATTAGTATATGACACAGAGCAAGGAGCCCTTCTCCTTGCAGCATTCTCACCAACATTATTCCTATCTTTAGCATTATCATTGGAGAGGATTTTGCACACAATGACACAGCTTGAACCTTGATATTTTTTGGTCTTCTACTTTTCTTCCTTTCTCATTCTTATTATGAATAATTCAAGATTGATTTTGAGCAGAGAAAATAATTTAAACAAGGAATTTTTATCTTTCTCCATGCCTCCCTTCCAAATCTACACTTATTATTGTGGGAAAAACAAGAGTAAAACCCTAAACAAACAAACAAACAAACAAACAACAACATAGAAAAAAAACCCTCAAAACCAAAAAACCCTCAACAAAAGCGTACCAGCAAATATAAACAATATCCATAGAATAAATTAAAAATAAAATTGAAAAAAGGGACCCTGTGAGATGATTTAACCATTCCCCTGTACCAGCCCTTAATGTCTAACCTGAATCTTCTCTTTGTACTTAAAACTGATATGTTTCCCTATGTTCTATTTTTCCTGTAGCTGTTTCATGTTCTCTGACTGATATAACTACTTACAGCACAGATTTTTCTCAGGCACCTAAATTATGAATCCTAGTGACTATTTTAAATGAAAAGTGTCCTGATGCTCAGCTTCCTTGAATGTCCCTTATTGTCATGCTGTCCAGAGCACAGAGACTGACAAAAAGGAAAATAAATCACTTTTGTTACTAAATCTTTGCATTCTAATTAAGTACTTCTTACTGAACATCCATCTTTTGCCTCACACCTGGTCACTGATGTTTTAAGAGTTTTGCATCAAGAGAAATCCAGTCTGCCCTGCCAGATGTCAGGGCAAGGCTATTTCTGCAGAGATTGCTCCTGTATCTCACGGTCCCCTTCCTCTGCCTGGCAGATGGTTCAGTCATGGGGTGACAAGGGTGATTTCCCAGTCTGGAAAACTTTTTTTCATTCTCTGCAGTTTCCTGAGGGCAAAAGGCTAAAACAATGGTGAGGTCCTAGTCACTTTAACAGAATTTCATCTGTCTTGGGAAGGTCTTGCATTTCTAAGAGATAATTAAATCTATAATTCTGATGATAAGTTGTCCTTGGCCCATATGCCTAGAAAAACCCTACAAAAGGGCCAGTTTAAAAAGTAAAAAAATACAAAATAAAAGTAGTAATTAAGACATTGTAGCCCTGACTTCAAGTGAAATATTTATATAGAGAAGACAAGGGGAGGAATGGAATTCTTTTCTCCCAGTTCAAAAAAGAGTAAGTATTTGCAGTATTCTGGGTGGAGTTCTGTTCTCTTTCATTGTGATCATAGTAGAAAATTCCTGGGGGAGAAACCTCAAGTTATATGGAGCAAGGTCTGTGGTCAAATATGGCAGAGTCTGTGATATTATACAGAGCTAGATCATCTGGTTTGATGACCAGAATAAGTCCACACTGTTTTCACAAAAATTCATATTGAATGAAGTAGAGATGATCAAATTATACTCCAACAATTTACCCGAGACACAAATCTTGGTGCAAAAAACCCCACAGACTTTGTGATGGAATAATTTAATCCTCTGAGACAAAGTAATTGCATTGTAGATGCTTGGAATAAAAGAGATAAGAAAGACAGGGAATAGGAGGAGAGATGTTAAAAGTCATGGATGTGTTGGAGCAAATCCAGAGGAGGGTCACAAAAATGATCAGAGGGCTGGAACATCTCTCCTATGGGTGCAGGCTGAGAGATGGTTTTGTTCAGCCTGGAGGAGAGAAGGCTCTGGGGAGACTTTATTGCAAACTTTCAATACTTGAAGGAGGCTTCTAAGAAAGACGGGGATGGACCTATTAGTGTGGCCTCTAGAGACAAGACAAGGGGAAAGGGTTTTAAACTAAAGGAGGGCAGATTCCCCCTAGATATAAAGAATAAATTTTTTATGAGGATGATGGTGAAACACCAGAACACGTTGCCCAGACAGGGTGTAGATACCTCATCTGTGGAAACATTCGAGATCAAGCTGGATAAGGCTCTGACCAACCTGCTCTAGGTGGAAGGTGTCC
>QWTY01024462.1:0-25253 GCA_008033365.1 Pseudorectes ferrugineus | reverse complement strand
CTCAGCTTGCCCCCCTTCTCAAGATGCTGGTTTACACATTTTGGGCCTAGGACAGTCTGGGTGTCCTTGGAGAGAAAGCCTGGAGAGGCTTTGTTATGTCTGTCTTAGCATGAGAGAGCAGCAGCTCACAGGCTACAGGACATTTCAGAGTTACACACTGGGAATACAGAATTTGAAAAATATAAAAGCTAAAACCTAAGGCATCAGCTCCGGGAGGAGGCCCGGGAACCCCCCTCCCTCACCACCCCTCCGCAGGGAAGCAGGAAAAGGAACTTCTTGCCTTTCCTCCTTCTTTAAATATGTCATCACGGAGGTGTTACCAGCTTGTTTAATTGGTCTAGCAACCTGTCTATCAACTATGGGCTCTATGCTGGTCACAGACGTTTTTCTGAACTGCTAAACCGCCATAGTTTGTCTCTTAGTATCTGGAAAAGTCTAAATTGAAAATATTTGGGGAATAAAAAAGGAAATCTTATTTTCCTGTTTTAAGGTTTTAATTGTCCACCCTTTAAAGATAGGTGCTTGTTTCCACATGATTCAAATGTTTTCCCAGTGGCCCTTAACACATAGATTAACCTTACTAAGGAAGCGTTTCACACAGATGATCTGTATGGTTGTGATATAACACTTTTTATACTGAGACACTGAGGGCTATGATTTGAAAAAAATAATAATAAATAGGGAAAGTAACCATGCAAAAACCACCAGCTGCCTTTTCAGAACCATCTTAGAGCTTCCAGTAGATGATTCAGTTGTAAGCAGAGGTAACATAAGGAGAACCCCAGCTGTTTGTCTGCCTGCATAGCTCCTTGCTCTGGGTTATATGTTTTGGTTTTGGGGGTTTTTTTATTTCATGAAGCATAGGAGCTTATTTTCAAATGCAAGAACCCCTAAACTTTTGTGAGTTATCAGACCTGTAGACTGTGACTAGAAAGGAATGCATATAAGCATAGTAGAGCCAGGAAATTTCTATTTGTAGTAATGAAGGATAACATATACTTTATAAAAAACCAAACCTACATGATACGTGAATGTCGCAGGTTGTTCTTAGGTTGAGCAAAATGGACAAGGCATTGTTTGAGGTATTTTGCATGTGTTGATCTGCATGTGAAAAGAAACAAAAGCTCATTGCTTACAGCTGCTGTGCCCAATCACAGTTACCTGATGGCAGACAATTTGTTTGCTAAGTGTTTCCAAGTAGGATCTTTTCCTTTCTCTTTATTCTGGAGACCTGACAAAAACACAGAAGCTGGGCAAGTTTGCGTGTATGCACATTCTGTATCACTCACAATTTTGATAGCTTTTTTGGGGGGATGAATGAATATCAAAGCTTTTCAAATGTTTGTTTTAAGTTTTGAAATAACCGTGAAAGTGATCTGAGAGCAGAACTGAGGAGTTGTATCTCTGCCTGACGCAACCCTGCTTACAGCCTTGTGGAGTGCTTAATTCTATGACTCCAAAGTTGTCTTTATACATCTTAAAACATTCTGTTACCTTCGTAGAATGAAATATAAAAATTTTATTTACTCTTCTTCATAAACTACATTATTGATTTGCAAGTGAAATTTCTCTGATGTTTTATGGAAACCCAGCTTATGATAAAATTGCTTAGTTGCAACTTTCATTGCTTGTAGAAGTTACATGTCCAGCTGTATTAAAACATGCATAAAGTTGGCATTTTGGGACAGGCAAATAGTCTTATCTCAATGCCTTTAAGAGAAACCTTTAGGGCATGATTATATTCATCTTCTGTTTTCACTATACAGTAATATGCTGTGTTATGTGTTTCCAGCTGCTAATGTGAATCAGCTACAGCTGGAATCCTGAACTCTAGTGATGTTTAGATTA
Organism: Pseudorectes ferrugineus; assembly: GCA_008033365.1. Taxonomy (NCBI): domain Eukaryota; kingdom Metazoa; phylum Chordata; class Aves; order Passeriformes; genus Pseudorectes; species Pseudorectes ferrugineus. Next base: position 23,405 of record QWTY01024462.1, on the reverse strand, counting down.
TAAGATGCTTCTGCTGATCTCCATCATGCCAGTCATAATGAGTATTGAGAACAAAATTACTATATTTATACCCTACTTTTCAGAAAGAAAATGGAGCTGCGTGTTCTTCAATATTTTGTGATTAGTATTGCATAGTAAATGTTATTGCATGTGATAATCTAGTCACAGTTGTAAAACTGAGGAAGGCAGTAAAGTGCAAGTTGGAAAACTTACATTGAGAAAGTTTAGTTTAGGTTCTTTTTAAGCACAGAAGAGAAATAATAAATCTTCAGGTTTGCAAAGGGTTCTATTAAAGAAGTATACATTCTGTAGTTTGAACTCCTGGAAGGTATGAGAAGGGTGAAGGAATTGCACCAGTGTCCTACATATGATGGTTAAGTTATATATCAGCAAAACAATTTACCACTGAGAGGGACAACTGTGCACTGAAAGAGGTGACCTGGGGAGCTTTTGAAGTCCCCATCACCAAAGGTTTTAACAATATATTAGGCAAAGGTTTTGACAATATATTAGGCAATCTGTTAGGAGGGGTCTAAAGATAACTCACGATGCTTCAAATCCAGAGAATGCAGTAGCTGACATCCTTATAACCCTTCCAATTTGCATTTTTGTCCCTTTTTCAGTTGTATCTTCAGGATTATTTTATGTTTCTGAGGGAAATTACCTGATGTCATTTTAGGAACTTGTGTTGTAGATAGTGATGCAGAGATAGAACACATAATAAATAAAATAAAAGAAGGTCACGTGTTTGACTTCCATTTAGTTACATATGCATGACTGCACAGATTTTTAATGGTTATATAAATAAAGAGAGGAAGGCTTATCTAGGAATATACGCATTCTGATTATATCTGCAAATGCCACTATCTGATATTTTAGGAATCTCCATGAGAAGAGTGTGCAGAACTTATGTATAGAAATAATATTCACTACAAAATGCAAAAGCATAGCAATAAAGGCAATCAAGGGAAAGATCAGAAAATCAGAAGTTAACAAATTTATCTATGCCAATGTATCTATATTTTTTTAGGTTTTTTTTAAAACTACATTCAAAGCAAAAAGAACTCTCAAGACCCTGTGTTTCTGTGTCATCTGTTGACCACTCTTCAAGTCTAAGCAGCAATGTCTTCCTGAATTCAGGAGACTCAAATTCCCACCATGAATTTCAGGTGATGGTGGTGGTTTGTTTCTCCTTCAGTGGCTTTTGGAAAATGCTTATTTTGAAAAGGAGGGTGGGAAGGATTCTGCATTGCAGCACATGCGGGTATCTTTGTTTGAATGGGTCTCTAGTCTGTGACAGCCTAATAATTTGCATTATTTTCTGGAGGAAATGATCCTGCTAAGGCCTTCTGTCACACAGGGGAGCTTTTCCAGTCAGAGATTCAGAGCTGGCATTTAGGTGACCTAAATGATCAGTGATAATCCATCAGTTTATCCAAAGGGAAAAAATGCAGTTGTTGTCATCATCATCATTATCCTAAAATTAAAAAGAAAATTCTAAATTTAGGCAGTGTAAAAATAACCAGGTTTCTTTTAAAAACTGTAAATCTGAATTATATGTTGGATGTGTCGGGGAGCAGGGCTGTGTGGTTGTTTTTGTTGTTGATGGTGGTTTTTTCCTCCTGTTTTGTTGGGTGGGGGGTGTTTATGCTGCTTCTCTGATCATTTTTCATAGTCCATGATCATAAGAGATTTTAAGGCTGGAGTAAAAATACAGATGAATAAACGAGTTCATTCGACTGGTGATGTGTTAATTTTTTATTGAAGATGAGAGGACCTCCAGAATTGCTGGAACTGTAGGTTACTGTATTTGGGAGAAAATCAATGAAATGTACTTTATGAATGTGACTTTCATCTTGTTTTTTTTTTTTCTTGAATAGAGTATTTAGTCATTATAACATTTAAATATTATACTGTTTGTTCCTCTGTGATCTTAGTGCATCCAGCAGGTTAAATGAGAACAAGACTGACCTCAAACCTTTCACTTTCCTTTTTCTTTCCCCTTATTTTTTGAAATAAAAGGTTAGGCTAGCTGGATATTGGGAGGAAATAACTTTTTCCCTTTTTTTTATTTTTATTGAGCTATTGAAGTAATTGGACGGACGTGGTTTTCTCCAAAGACAAAAGACAAAACTCCAAATCGAATAATAAATCACATATAAGAGAAAAATAAAATAAAAGCTATATCAAATCTGTCTAAAAGTGTCTACAAAATTGAACAGTGTAGAGACGGCTGAGCGTGGAGAAAATATTGAACAACTTGTAGCCACCATTTATCAAAGAATGTAATTTAACAATTGTTGGCATACAAAAAGCAAGAAGTCAGAAAGATGTATCACAGAAAATAAAGCACAATATATTATTGATATTTGAGAGCAAGGGTATATTAGGATTTTTGAAATTTGAATCTAGGTTTTTACATTCAGGCAGTGATTTTTAAAAAGATTGTTTCAGCAGCACGGCCACAGCAGAGATTACTTTTCTTATTTAAAAATGCCCTAAAAACATTAGCTCTGTGAAATTTACCTGCCACAATGGAGCACCTGGCACAGTTTTCCTCCCCTTTCCGGATCTCTCATAGTGGGACTCCCCTGGGATCACTGACCTTGACTTCTTGCTGTTCTGTGATCCCCTCACTCACAGACCTTTCCCTGGTGGGCAACCCTTTTGTTTTACATATGCTGTGACCACAAGAACCTTCAGAAAATGCAATAACTGTTTAACCTTGCTAGAGAAAATAGAAGAGATTTATTTCTCAGCCTTACCTAGAAATCTAGTAGCTCTGTCATGCCTTTCAACCTGACTTCTGAAAATATGGTCTTTCTTCTACTTTGTCTTTCTTTCTTCTTTGGTCTTTAAAATTTTCCCTTAAATTCCAAAAAGGTCACTGTTCACACTTTGCCTCCTTGTCCAGAATAATTTTCCTAAGAAAGACAAGACAGAGTAACTAAAGAAAAATGCCCTTATAAATGTTCTGTTTTTTACAGATATCCCTGAACATAGGGAAATATCAAAAGTCATTGCCTTTCCTTTTTATCCTTTTCTTGACTGGCTTCTTAATTTAGACAAATAAAGTATGCCAGCCATATACAGCAAATTCCGGATTTTAGGTTACGTTGTGCCCAGAAATTATTACTGTCCAGTCCTAAACAATTTTATTTGTATTACAGAAGTTTCAAATCAGTATCCTACACGGATACACTACTTTGAGGCGAGGTAGACTCAGTGCCTTGAAGAGTTTCTTTCTTTTGTCAGCAAGCAAGGAGGTTTAGGTGGGGAAAAAGAGAATGTGTTATGTGAAATGTGGATAAATCACCTGACTTGCTGAAGATTTAAAGCAAAAGTGGATTCTTTGACTGTTACCTTGTTTGTTGGAACCTACAGGTCTTTTGTCACTTTCAGTGGCATAAAAAGCTGAGTTTTCCCATATCTGGTGCTCCAACCAAGATCTCAGCTTCCCTCTGCTAAATTTCAGTCTTGATGATGCTCATTCAAAACATTTATCTATGCTTGTCTTCTATGGCTTTTCATGTAATAATAATAGGTGGGTAAATTTTTTCAAACATAATGGATATAGGTTGAAAATTGTCTTCTCTTTACAGAGTGACAAGGAGAATAAAGAGGGAAGAGAGGAAAATTCTTTCACCTTTGAAAAAAAGATAAACTTACCTCAATGATAGCAGTGAAAGGGAATTTTCCCTCATGTTAGGTATCAAAAAGATGGAAAGAGCTCCAGCTAGTTGCCTTCAGTAGACAGAATTATATTTTGAAAGACCATTTTCAGTTAATTTGGCTGTTGTGCAGTTTGAACTTTACGAATTGACTTGTAATTGGACCATGCTGTCAATGGGAAACTTACAAGTATTGAACATGACATTTTTTAAGAAGGTTACTGTCATCTAGTCCTCTATTAGTGGATTTGCAGAGAGTTATAATTGGCCTAACAAGCCTAGTAACCTGTCCTACTTCCAATTATAATGTACAACCTCATTTATATCTTTTCTTTATTTACTGATAGGTAATAATTCTCTGTCTAGTGCACATGCTTCAAAATAAAGCTGTTCTATTCTATTCATCATAGAATGTGTGGATTGTTTTAAAGCACATGCATATATGTACCCATACACATAAATTATATCACTTACATATGCATATAACTGTGTGTATATATATTCTGAAGAATTCAAGTACCTATATTTTTTAATATTTATATTTATACACACACACACACACATATATCTTTTTATTCTATTTAATTAAGTACAAAGTCTCCTGTTGCTTTTAAATTTCTCCTCTAAAGGGAGATAGTGTTTTCTCCAGACCTTTGTTAAGTTTATGTGATTATTCTGGCTAGAAGTGATAGTACATTTGTGTGGATGTAATTCTCAGGACTGAAAAAGAAGGGGAAGCATAAGAAAATGAACAGGTTGATGAACTCAGTGCATTCATTATCAACTTAGATTTGCATGAAGGAGAAACTGTTCACTTCTTATAAAATTAGAATGGCATCATTAATTTTGTTTACTACACAAGCAATTTTTAGTGCGTGTAAGATTTACGGGCAGTTTGCAGGTGAATATGTCTTGTTAAACAGCCCTATGGAAAGAGCTCTGCAGAAGCATCTGCACTCACTGTACCTCCCCAAAGCAGAGTTTCCGTGTTTTTTTCACTGCAAGGAGAATGTTGGCAAGTCACGATGGTGAATCTGGAAGTAAAGGAGGGATCAGTGAAGAAATTAAAAAAAAAAAGGAGGGGGGAGGAAAAAAAAAAAGCAGCTAGGGAACTGATATTTGGATGCATTCATAAAGTTAAAAGTTTCAGATTTTCAACAATATCTTAATATATGGCAACTTGGCCTTCACTCCGTGCTTGTCTTAGTAAAGACTGACTGGTGAGACATCAGACCAAAAGAGAAAAAAACCAGGAAACCAAACAAACCTTTTAGATACGAACAAGAGAAGCAAAGACGCCAGAAAGGGGGTTTGGTCTTTCTCGTTTTCTTTTATGTTTTTTGGTCTCAAGTGTGGCTGCCTTTGAATTGTTAATGTAGTTCTGCCTTACAAGAAGGGACAGCAGAAGAGGAATTATATATTTTGGGGTTTTTTTCTGCAGTACCTTTTTTTGTGGAGATGCTCTTGAATTAACACCTTTTCAGAATGCACTGGAGAGCTTAGAGAGATGTGGATAATATTTTTTTTGTGTAATTTAATTAATTCCATTAACAGAGTTATTCCATTCTAACTTTGGGTTCTGAGTAATATTTTATTTCAACAACGTTATCCCTGAGCCTCAGAAAACAGAAAACAATGGTTCTGTTTATTTTGGTGGTAGAGTGGTTGTTAGTGAAACATTTTAAGCTCTAGTCTTTTATTTTGTGGTCCCGTTGGGCATTAAGAGCTACCAGAATGAAACTATATGGATTCAGGATACTCAAGGAAGGCTGTAGTGTCTGTCCGTTTTCCTCTGAGTTTGAACACTGGTCACTGTTGGTTAAAATATCATCTGTTCCTTTTGGTTTGCATGCTCCACTAGGGTGCAAGAACAATCTGAGGATATAGGTTTCAGTGAAGAAAAACAATGGTCGTATAAGAGATTATAAACCATTGGGGTATCTGCAGATTAACGAATGTCTGTTTGCATCAGCTTCACAGAAGAATGATGTTTCAAGAAATAGGAGCAAGGGGATGACATAAGATATAGCTACTTCAGAATGTACTTTTGGCAAAGCAAATTGTGCTTTAAGTTTTAGAATTCACTAATGTGTGTGCATATGTTCTCACCTGTTTGTGACTAATGATCTGTGATTTTTCTGCACTCCTCACCATGATTTTTGAGTGTGTACTCTAGTGTATTTTCTAACTTCTCAAACACAGGGTTTCTGACAGAATCATAGATCTGAACTCTCTCACAGCACAGCAGTGTCTCTAATAAATAGGTCAAATAATCTTAGAAACGGTGTTTGTTAGCTTTGAATCGATAGTGATGAAGTTTCTCTGTGTTCTTACTTGCTCAAACTTCTGTCTAATCTATCTTTGTTCTCTTCTTCTTGTGCAATCTTTTCCTTGCTTCCAGTGGCTGCTACAAAGAACAAAGCTAGAGGTGAGTTTCTGCCTGCACTCTTCAATTTGCATTGCATGGTTCTGCAGCCCACGCATTTTCTCCCAAGGTTGTTTCTGCTTCTCCAAACAAAGAAAAATATCTTTAGGTCGTATGGTATGATAGATTAGTTCTTTACAATTTTTGTTATTGCACCTAAGTGCATTGTTTATCAATCAGCACTGCTCATGCTGTATTTTGTTAATTGCTTTAATTTGGGAAGTTTTTAGGAAAAAGATAAAACTAAGTGCATTCTAGTTGGATTTCTGACTTGCATTATAGTAATGTAGGGATATTGATGGCATTTTAATCAAAATGAAGATATTGCATAAAAATGCTCATAAATATGTAAATGTAATTTATATTTTTTATCTCTAGTCATAGTCATAAATATCTGAACAGAGAACAATGAACTCCTAAGTGTCTCCTAAGCATTCCCTGTCTTTTCACACTAGTATAAATGATCATCACTGTTCCTGATAGCATACCAATATATAGAAAGGCGTACTATGATATCTGCAGAGATTTATGACTTCAGAGCAGCAAGGTGATTGCCACAAATCAGTGTGACAAAGAAGTAAACCTTTCAGAACTAATCATGTAAGGTCAGCAGTGCTGTAAACCATTTCCTGAATTTCAACGAAGCAGTGATGTAGCAAATGTAACCTGAGGGGTGTATTTTGACTTACAGATACACATAAATCGATGCATATGTGTTTCTAGATACATATGCATTTATATGCATGAACGTACATTTTCATAGAAAATCATGAAAATATGTATTTTACTATCATTTTTATATTATTTCTGGTAGATAAATTTGAGTTGTCTGATAGTTAAACATCAGATTTTATTGCAAAAATCTGTGCTAGTTTACATGTATTTTGGAAGTTACAATTCACAGTGTTTGCAAAGTTCAAAGCTTTACATTGCTTAGCTTGAGGTTGTAGAACAACAGTAATAATCAAACAAAACACAGCCAACTGAGGGTGTTTATGTATTAGAACAATTAAACCAAAAATTAAAATACAGCTCAGGTTTGTATTTTTTTTTTTTTTTAACCCTTGCATGGCTTTTTGTAAGATCTTTTTCTCAGAAACTTTGCATGCATTGGGTGACATGAATGAGGGGAGTGAATAAAGTCAAATTCATGTATTTGCCTATGCATGCTTTGAAATTTGCTTTACTCCTTTCTGTACTGTTATGTATTCAGCTGTGATGCTGTGTAACAGCGGTCACGACTTTAAGACCTTCATAATTAACGAAAAAAGCCCAAACAAAAACACGTCCACAGAAGCGACTTTTCAGCACAAATAAACATAATCTCATCAGTATTCAGTGATTATTGATATGCCCATGTATTGCCATTCAAACAGAAACTGCCCTGGAGGCACAGGAATTGTAGCATGAGTCAGAATTACTCATGGGCCCCACTCATCTGTGAGCATTAACACACCCTTATTTCAGAAGTGCACATGCATATTGAATGCACAGCTGAAACTATATATACTGAACTAGGTTTGACACCGTGATCTGTGTTATCTTTGGAGATCTCTTGCTCAGCTGCACAGTGCCTTCAAGAAGTCCTCAGCTTTTCCTTTGGAGCTGAACAGCCCTGTGATGAAAGTACCCAATGGATACAAGGAATTAAGCCCTGCAATAGTTCTGTCTTTTACCAAAAGAATAGGACCTATTTTATAATCTCCTGTGGTGGAAGACATGAAGTAGATGATGCCTTACTGCTTTTCTCCTTGCTCTGTCTAAGCAGTAAAGAAAGGTCTGTTCCTCCTTTTCAAGTCTAACACTTAACTGGCAAACAGTTCTCTAATATGGCACTGGAAACATCAATTCACAACTGAGAGAATTCTCAGGAGGAGTTTCTCTTCTGGCACTTATAATATGAAATCCAGCACTCCTTTACGTCTTTGCTCTTATGTATGGATCTTCATCTTTCCTTTCTGAAAGTTTGGGATTTGCGCTGCCATTTTCAGCAAGGCACAGTTGAACTCATGCCTGCCCTAAGATCTGAGGGTTCCAGAGCACCTTATTAAGTGATATTCTGTGGGATCATCTGTCTTTTGTTTGTGCATTGTTAGCATGGAAAAACTCCTGCTGGTCTCCACTTCCCTCCCCCTCCTTATGGGATTGTCTGTAAGCTGAACGCCAGAGCCTTTGCTCTCAAACATTGCATTCAATGCTATTTCCTGAAGTATTTTCTCAGGCTTTGTTGAAGACTGCTTGTATTAAGTGCTGTAAAGCAGCTGTTGAACTCTCTACTTTATCCTTGCTTTGTGGCACTTGGAATCAATTTAGGTTGAAAGGTCATCTGGTCTGCAGGTCGTTTGGACTGAGCTACCATGTAAGTAAAACCCAATTAAATCTGTTTGCTCAGAGCCTTCCAGTCAAATTGAAGATTCTCAAAGATTTCACAGCTCCAGGATAGATTTGCACTATGAGTGCTTGATTTTAGCATGGTTTTGTTTTTTAGACTTTTGATTGCCTAGAAGAAGCTGCATGAAGTTTTCTGTGGTCTCCAGAGAGGGTAAATACTTGGGTTTTGCATAGAAGGGCAGATCTTCCTTTGGACTACCTTGGGCAGATGCTGCCACAGGATACACATGGAGAGAATATTTGGGACATTTCCAAGGAGTCTAGTTCAGAAGGATTTAAAAGGGTAGCGGGCAAAATGAAACATGAAAATGGTCCTTTATGGCACTTAAATGAAGCAGATGAAGCAGAAACTGAAGATGCCACCTGAAAATCTCAGACTATTGGAGGTTTTATTCAGTGCATGTATATTTTAAGGACCATTTCTTAATGCACAAGCTGAGATTTGTTTAACTTGATCTCTATAAATGAACATTTCCTCTAGCAGAGCACCACACTGAAGACTACTTGACGTCTTAAGAAGGGCTACTGTGACAATTTTGGGACAGTATTGTTGCAGATGTCTTCTGGCAGCAGTTAACAATTGTTTCCAGCCTCAGTGGTCTTACCAGATCTGCTAATGACATGTCAATTTTTCAGCCAGCACGTGGAAGAGAGGGCCAATGTCTTCATTCAAATGTAATTAGTTGAGGAATAGAGTTCTGTGCTCCTCATTTTCACTGTGATACACTCTGTGTCATCTGCTATGAAAAAGTTGTTGCCAGAGCTGTCCCAAACCTCCTGTTGTTAGGCAATTGGCTTTTAACCCTTCAAAGTGTAAATTGGAATTTCTGATAATTTTGGTTGTGGTTTGGTTTGTTGGTTTTTTGTTTGTTTGATGGCACTTCTTGTTGTTACTTTTTTTTTTTTTTTTTTTTGGTTGGGAATACTAAGGATGACAATGGCAACTTCCTATAAAGAAAAAGAAAAAAAAAGTCCAACTTCTATTGCAGGAGGGGAAAGCAAGCCCTCCAGAAAGATCATCTGCTGGTTGAGAGGTACAACATTCCTTCCTGTTCACGAGACTCCTGTGGCCCACAGATTAGAAATGGTGACATTTCCAAGAAGATTCCTAAGTCCCCAGGAAGAGACTTTTTGCAGAGGGGAAGATGTGACGGCTTTAATATTGCAGGATTCATACTATCCAACCTATATAAAAACCTGTTGGATTGGTAGCTATTTCTGCCATGCTTCTTTCCCCCATTTTAGCTGAGGATGAAGCTCCATTTTTAATTTTTTTCTCGGGGGAAATACCATTCGTATCATAGTGCCACTGCTTCTCATAGCAGAGTACTGCTGTAGTACCCACACAATGCTCTATTTTCTCTCAAAAACTGTCGTAAAAGCTGTAATTCTGGTGGTTCTAGGGGATGTCCTTTTGATGGGAGATACCTTCAAACTCTTTTTCTATTTTAGTATTCCAGTTTTAAGTACTTTAAATGCCTTGAACTGTATCTCACTTGCCTCACAAGCTGGATATAACAGGACTATTTTTTGTAGCCTGTTGGATGTCCAAGGGATTTTTGAGTTGTGTCTTTTTCTTGACTTGTATTGTATCTGTATCTGAAAGAAACTCTGTTTATTTTTGAGTACCATGGAAAAACAATTTTTTTCTTTCAGTCATTTCTTCTACAAATGCAGAAGTATATTGTTTCTGCCTTACTTTTAAAGGAGGAGACTGCTTCTCCTTCAGAAACATAAGATTAAATTTAGCTTTAACAATGCTACTTAAGGCATACATCTCAGTCTGTAATATAAATCATCATAGCAGTTGATGCACTGTCTAAAAGCATCTTATCCAGGAGGCAAAGATCACTCTGGACTTTATTCACTTGATTTATTTTGTTTGTTCTCATTATGTCAATGAAATTGGTATCAGCTTATTTGAAGCTTAAGTCAGGAGGGATCGTGTGAAGAATGTTGTACCAATATACTCTGTTATTGCCTGGATAGTTGTGCAATTACTCATGTTATCTTTTCTTTGGGAATCAGTTTTTTTCTCAAGACTTCACCAGATCTTCATCATTGGTCGTGTTCTACCCAGCCATCTCTGTGATTTTATTACAGCATATGATGAAGTTTATTGTGTATGTTCTACATAAGTATATTTTTAAATATATAGGTAAAGATTAGGTTTCATTCATTCCATAGTTTTGACTGAAAACCATACAAACTAGGAGAAATTGTGTTGGCCAGAACTTGTCAACAAAACCGAAAGACCTTCAGGCTCTAAACCTACCAGTTTAAGTCCTTTCTTCAGTACATGTAATTAGCCAAGCATATTTCTCATTAAGAAAATTATCATAGAATCAAGTCACTAACACAGCAGCTGTCCATGTAAGGCGAAGGATGAAATAAATGTACACAAAGGAAACCCAAACACTGCTATTTGTCTTATTTGCATTATCTTCACACAGTTCTCAGCTATTCAGTTATTGACATCAGTCAGGCATTAGCTTTGCTGTTGTTTTTTTTTTCTTTTTTTATTGAGGAATAGATAACTCAGGGTGTCATCTGCAAAAATGACACTCTGCAACATATTATGGCAAAAATTGCGAACAAGTGGAAGTGTATAGATGTTGAAAGTGTGAATCCAATATAGAGCCTAGGGAAACTCCATAAATCAGTAGTTTGGAAGAGCGTTTATTTATGGTTATAAGCTTTCACCGTGGAGACATGCAGAAATAAAAACCTGTCATATTCCACCTTTACTACAAGGTCATTACAAAAAACTTGCCAAGACTGTTGTAGTAGCATAGCGGGATCTGAAGCCCTATTGAAATATTTCAGATATTCTAGTGCTATTGAAGCAGAGGAGCCCTTCTTTGTAAAATCTTATGATGTTCTTATTCAAAATACAGTTTCAACTTGTAAAGGTAGAATTTTCATATGTCATTTTAAGGTGTTAAAAGCACCTTTAGTATTTGAAAGTGATTGTACTTTCAGAGAGAACAACAAAGCCAGTCTAAGCTTAATAACCATTCCTTTACTGTCTCTTTGGTATTTCCTCCCCTGTCGTTTAGTCACTGCTTCCAGTATATAAAGCCTGAGGTCCAGTGCTTTCCTCCGAGGATTAAATCCTGTCCGCTGGTTAAACTTGTGAGGCTGAAGCATACGGATTTCAGTTTTCCTCCATGATTTCTCATGGATGTTAAGGGTCAGAGTTTTCTCATATTCAGAATTTCTGATGAGGAAGAAAGTGGTGATGTAGAACAAAATTTCATGCTTGTCTGTGAAGACGGTCCGCAGAGAAACAAAAAAAAAAAAGGAAAGTTTTGGAAGTGAAAATGTTTTGAAAATGACCGTGTTAAGAGTGCAGAAGGACTATGAAGGTTTAAATATAAAATTGTGTCGGGTTTTGTTGAATTTTTTTAATATCCTCTTAAATACAAAAGTTCGCACTAGATCAAAATACTAGATTATTTCACGGTTTAGTTTTCCATTAGATAACATAAAACATTATAATTAGGTTAGACTCTCAAAAAATCACGCACATCTGCTTAAGTATATTTTACATACATATATATATATATATATATATATATATATATGTGTGTGTGCCATTTGTCCAAAGAGATTTGGGAGACAAAGCAGCTGCCTGAGTTCTAGAGGTTTTTTTTAGAAGATTCACGAAATACGTAACTGTCCTATTTTTTTTTTCCTTACAAACTCCAGCTGATCCTCAGGAGGAAAAAGCTGGAATCATAATGATGATAATAACTCTTAACAAAGTTGCTGACTGCCCTTTACCCTTTGTAATTATGTTTGGGAAATACGTGGCCCTAACATCTGTAAGATCTTTTCAGTATTGGGAGAGCTGAGATTTCCACACGATGTTGTGTGTACACAGTCCAAACGCTCACCGTTGTAGTTCCTGCCAGAATTCTTCTGCTATTCAAGGTCCCAAGTCCCGCTAGAAGACTGAGAAAACATGAATCAGCTTTTCATTTTTTAGATGGAGCAGCACTGGAAGCAGCAGTTTGACAAGCCTGTGTGTCCTCTTTACTGCTTTTAATGCATTTTATTCTGTTTTCCAGAACAGATGTAAAAAACCCACTATTATGAGTTGTGATAATATAACACACTCACTAAAGTTGCAGGTCGTGATGGAATAGAGCTGCTCTAACAGCACAGAAATAGCAAAGGAAAGTACAAAGCCCCCCTGAAATGAGGTCTGTAGGGTCAGGCTGTTGCTGTCTACATATGCTTTTTATTTGAGAGGCATCTACACTGAGCCAACATGGCAGTCATTTATTGACTAAATGGCTTTTTAGCCAGTACAGAAGAATTTGGGTTGGAATAAGGACAATGTTTGTTTTCACGCTTGTGAAGTGCAGCACAGCTGTTGGAGAGGAACTCTAGGGAGGATGTTCCGTTCTGAGGTGGACCTGGTAATCATTGACATAAAGCATTTTGTCAGTTCTTATTCCCCAACTTTCAGATAGGCCACTCTTCCCTCCACGATGGTTAATACGAATTCTGATTGCCTTTTTTCTTATTTTTTTTTTTCAATTTGCCTGCACTCATTTGGGTGTTAAGCATGTGAGACTGTCAAAAGCAGTGTATTAGGAGAGCTTGCCATACTTGAATAGAACTCTGCTGGAAATGTGGTTGCTTTATTTGCTATTTGAATGGATGTACTGCCGTAAATCTGGTCATGGTTTTGAGTATTGAGCCCTTATGACTATCTGCAAAGAATTTCCAAAGGCAGTGCATTGCATTTCAGACACATATTGCTGTGTGCTGGCTCAGTTAAGTAATTTGTCAGATTCCAGTCAGACAAAACACTTTGCTTCAGAGTCTAAACTGTTGATTTAGGCACAATCAAAAGGATATAGTGAGTTCCGAGGATGTGTTCATCATATTTTATACGTCTTGTGGAATTGTTGGGCATGAGCGCCTGATATCTGGCAGTTGGTTGGAGCTGCTGCTCTGAGGCAGGTTGTCAACTTCTTTGTCCCAAGTATCTAAATTTTTCAACTTCTACTGAAGTTTGGGGTTTTTTTCAAAATTTCTTATAGAGAAAAGGGATTTTATAACAATACTTAAATACAAGAGAAAAGATAACGGTGTACAGGTTAAACCCATGGTCACTGCTTTTTATTTTTCTGTAGATATAGATGCTTTTGAAAATACAGGCTTTTCTGTCAGGCTTGGTTTTGTTCCAGAGTGCTTTTATAACCAAAGGAAGTAGAAAAAGTGCTTTAAATATAAGGATTTTTTTTTGCCCTCAAATACTCTTTTGAAAACCAGAGGACTTATACTGATTCTCCACATTAGGTCAGATCTCAAGATTTGTTTCTTAAATCTCTGTATGAGATCAGATCTTCAGAGAATTTATTTTACTTTAGTGGTCAGTGAAACACACAGTGTTTAAATGGCTGAGGATTCACCATCACCGCTACCATTTGTGGTTTTATATTAATTCTAACTTGGTTTCTTGGTTGAGGCATAAAGGCCTAAATTAGCTAAGACTTTTTCATGTGTGCTACTATAGTTTCATAGGGATCTCTAGTTCTCTGTAAGTAAGCATTATGCTCAGCATTCCTCTGGGATTCTTTCAAGGGCTAAAAACTTCAAGGTCTTCCTCACATTTTAATTATGGGCTGCATATAAGGAAAAGGTAGTGGAAAACACTTGAGCAGAGTACTCTGGAGGGTTTTTTGTTCCTGTGCTGTTCATACCCTACTATTTCAAAAAATCTGGTGTGATTAGAGATGGTCATGGGATGATTCGTGTTGATCTGTTGGCCACAAGGTCTGGTGGATCATTAGAGATGGAGAGAAATACTCAGTGTTTGTCTACCATGCACCTTAAGTTGTTGATTCTGAATTAACATCCTCAGTCACTACTCACCCAATTGCAGAACACCCAACTCCTTTTCTGTGAAGCTGATAAAGTGAGGTTCATCTCTTGTAAAAACTAGCTAGCAACATTGCATTGTCTTTATACAGCTGCTCAGCTCATGTAAAAGAACCAGAGCTCTGTTTGGAGTGTTGCAAATAATTTCAAATTTCAGAAGAAACCTCTGCCATTTATGTTTTGGAAGCTGTTGCTTGCTCCCAGAAAGCTAAACAGATGAACGAGTCTGTTCCTGTTCTTCACAGATTGCTGCAGCTCAAAGTTTTGTCAGTCCCAGCACCCCAGGAAAGAAAAAATCTCAGGTTTTCCTTTTTAGGATCCTGACTCTATGAAAACAGATCCAGAAGCTAAATAGATTAACTAATAGATTAATAAGATTTAGTAATTAAAAACCACCCAAAACACTGTAAATGTTGGATCTTTTCATTTGTTGTTTCAGCATTCTGTTCATGGTCTCCCTAGCGACCTACTAGCTAAAAGTGATGATTCCACCTTGACGGTCTTCTAAGCTTAAAGAATATGATAAAAATCTTTAAAATGCTGTCACTTGACAAAAATCCTTCAAAGGGAAATGAGCAAGAGAATTAAGGAGTTCAAAATAAAATAGAGTGTAGCTGTCAGGAGGGAGGGAAACACTGGAAAGAGGGCAGTGGAAAGGAATAGTGCAGTTGGCCTTTGCAGCAGCCAGCAGTGGATGTTCTCCCTAGGTTTTGCAGGTCCCCATGTGTCTTACAGAAGTCACTGTCAGTTTGCCAAATTTTGGCTTTCCTCATTGTGCTGGTTTAAATGGTGCAAGCAAAGGTAAGAATATAAACTCCTGATTTATGTAAGTACCGGTGCACATGGAATGCATCCAGCTGGATTCCCGCAGACTCACTCTTCTTTTGTTAACTGTTACTGAGAATACTGCAACCCTTTTTTCTTTTGTGAGGGGTGACTTTCCTATTTGTGTATTTTTTCTAATAGTTATTCTTATTTCTATATGCATACATTATATGTGCTGGTGGGTGGGTGTATCAGGAGAAAAAGGATTTCTTTTAGTTGGATGTAGAAGCAATTCTACAGAACTGTTAAGTTTTTCAAGGTAGAATTTTTTTGGTTTTTGTGTAGTTTCCGTTTTCATTCAAAATGTCTGTCACTGGAAATCCCTTTGTTTCATTACTTAATTTCCTCCAGAAGTAGCTGTTTTCATTTGTTTTGGGGAGTAGTATTTATTGTGTTTATTCATCACTGATTTCTGGAAATGTAAAGTATGTCAGCTAATGCTTCCCAAGTAGCAGCTCAGAAATGAAGGGAGAATATCAATCCCTGCATTAATGTCCATTTGCATTTTAGGAATTTACAAGTGTATAAAACTAATGAGCTAATAATTCAACCTTCTTTTCAGATAATGTTATGTACAGAAATGAATAGAATGAATGGGCTTCCCTCCCGTGGTTGGGCTTCTCTTACAGAATTTAATTTTTGTAATGATTATTGTAATGGACTACCCATCCCACTCCGACAATAAATATTCCTCAGAAAGCAGACTAGTAAAAATGCTTTTCCAGAGCAGACATAATAGAATTCCCCTGATCTTTGGCTTTTTCTCTCTTCAAAAGCTCAGGAGGAAAAATGGGCCCTGGAGCTCTGTTGAAAAAAGTTTCTGGGGTTTGGGACACCAGCAGTTAGCGAAGTCCAGTATTTCTCCCTAATATCTGATGTAAACCTACTCTCAATTTGAAGCCATTCCCCCTTGTCCTGTCACTCCATGCTCTTGTAAATAGTCTTCCTATATTCAGCTGCCATCTTGATCTGATCTAAATATCTTCCAAAATATATCCAGTCATTTGTGTAGGTTAGTGACAACTATTTTAATAACTTTACATTTTTAAAAATAAATTCTACTTTCTTTAGTGTTTCTGTGAAGAGTAAAGTGTTATTTCCTGTGTGACAGTTCCTCAGAATAAGATGTCATATCAGAGATTTTGTCTGTAAAGCTGTCAGTCTTACCTGAAAAATGTTAACATGTTTTGCAAAAGATGTGAATTTGGTTGAATTCTTGAGGTACAGTATTCAAGCCCTTTGGCTGTTTTTAAAAAGCAAATTGTGCATGGTATTCAGGAACAGGAGCAGCTATAAGAGGTATTGATCATCAAGATGGGTCTCTACGGAGATCACATATTTCCTCCTCTTTGTCTTCATTCTTCTGAAATCTGTGGAGTTTTCTTTGTGGATTTGTTGGTTTTTGTTAGGTTTTGGTTGGTTGGTTTGGTTTTGGTTTGTCTTCCTCCTCAGCGGGTTATTTCATTAGGGAAACTCTGAACCCTTCCCTTACAATTGGCGGGTGTACTCTCCTAATTTCCAGAAGCAGCATATTCACATAACTTTTTTCTTTTGTCAAGATTATCTTTAAACATCTTCTCCCATGTAATTTTTTTTCTCTGTGAGTGATACACATAACTATCATTTCTTCTCCCAGTCTTCATTTTTGTAGACAGGCAGATATTTTTCAGTCTCTTCTCTTTCCAGGATGATATTTTTCCAGTGTGTCATGCCGTGAATTGGCTGCTGTTGACTGAAGTGAGCAAAATAGTCTGAAGTGTTTTACCTGGGATTCACCCCATCTTTTCTATCCAGCCTTCCTACATCTACCAGAAATACTTCAGCTGTCTTATAACTGCTTCCTTTGAAGCTGCTTCATATTGGTCATTCATACTCATCCAGTGATAAATTAGAAAATGTGTCTTCTTCCTGCTCGGTTGTTCTCAGCTAATGAGATTCTAGGGTGTAGCTGAAGTTTCAATTTTTAATCCCCAAGTGCATGGGGATTTTTTCTCATTTCTATTACTGCAGTCCTAAAGGTTGTCCAGCACCTTCTGTGCTATTTATCAGCCCTCTTCTGTATGAATGATACTTTTCTATTTCACCTCTTCCTGGTCATTTCCAGGGAACAAATTCACTTATCCTTCCCAATCAACGCAAGGTGACTTGGTGGTGGATTTGTTAACTGGGGTTTTTTAGTCAAGACACTGATATTTAGCAAGTGTAATGCTGTTTAGTGGTGGTAAAAAGGCGTAAAGTGAGTTAGAAAAAAATTAATTATTTCTAATTTCACGTAAATTATAGCTATACTATATAGATAATAATATCCTGATAGGTCAGTTTTTGCATTTTTCTTATCATGATTTTCTGCTGGTCATTTTTTCATTAACCCTGTAGTTGTCTTGTTACTTCACCTCTGTACTAAGTACATATAATAACTGAGCTATGTACCAGCAGAATTGGTTTTGGCCTAGCTATGTATCCTTAAAAGACTTTATTGGGCATTTCCTGGGTTTTGCAACATTTTACAGTTAATCCCTGAAGTGTCTTATGTCTCTCTTCCATAGCATTCCAATCTGCTACAGATATTGTAAATCCTATTCCATAATTCCTGTTTGCTTGTTGGTCACACTCTCTAGCTTATCAGTACCTTATTGATGGACTTCAAAATTATTATATATTTTTTCTCTTTTTTTTCTTTCCTTTTTTTTTTTCCCCCAGGCATTCATGGCATTATTTTACATTATGAAAGCTTTCCCTTGGGAATTCTTGGTATTCAAGCGTGCTCTTTGTTTTAGAGTTTTCGCAGTGATCCATGACAGCCAGGGAATGAATTTTTTTTTTCTCTTTGAATATGTGCAGCATCACTCAGTACCAGACTTGCTGCTCCTGTAGAGGCACAACTTGTTACTCTGTCAGCAGCTTGGTGTAGTGTCATGGGGAGCTCAACACCTGTTCCAGTGACCAGCAGAGATTAACATTTTCTATGTCAGGTCGTTTATTTGGCTTGTCAGAGTGCAAGGTTATGGCTAAAAGGGTGTATTGACTTGAAAATGTAAGATTTTGAATTTATGGAACAAAGTTGCAAAAGTATAAAGCACAATATAGTATTGAGTTACACTATAAATGTAACAGAGTGTATCTGCCTCCCTCATTGGCAATAAAGGAATCTGTTATGATCTTGACATAGGGTTTCTCCTGATTAGACTGGCTTTAAGATGCCTTCTCCATGCCTGAGGCAGAAAAGAGGCCTTTTAATGTCTTAGAATTTCACTATTTGGATGTTTCTTTTCTAATATCTGAAGTTACAGAATCTGTTTTCCTAGGAAGTATCTTCCTGTTTTTTCATGAGACAGGGTTGTCCAAACCCTTTCCCTGGATTCTGGTCAAAGCCTGTTACAGAAAAGAAGGCAAAACAAGAGTTTGATATACTTGAGGCCTGTGCGAAGGGAGATGGCAGGAAGGAACTCCGGAAAGGAGGATGATGGCACTAAATTAAGTGGGAAAGGATTTTTAATTAAATACTTACAGAAATTTTACATATCAATTAAACTAAACCATATTTCTAGTGCCCAGATCTTCCAGCTTCCATAGTGATTTGAATTTCAGAATTTTTTTCTGGTAAGCCATCCCCTGGCCTCCCACTGGCCAAGGATTTTTTGTGGGCTTTTTTTCCACTTTCAGCGTTCTGTCACTTGTGTCAGTTAAGTATTGAGGCCTTGTGGCTAAAGAGGTCTCTGTAATGGAACTTGCTGGGCTGTTCATGGCAAATTATTTTACAAACACGTTGTTTCCCTGTTCCTCTCTGCTTTGTTTCCTCGAGTGTGTGATGTGAGCTTCTATTAGACATAAATTGTGTATCCCGGGGGAGCATAATAGAAAAACACAAAACACCAGTCAATCTGAAACATTTCACAGCCATGTTTAAGACGTGTGTGGGAGAAGTGGGGATTCTTAGAAGAGGAACTGCTGTGCTGGAGGAGAGATCTGGGCTGGTGTCAGGAGGATGCCAAGTAAAGGACAGACAAGGCTTCTCAGCTGGTGGCTTGTGATTGGAATTAACCATTTAGACTTAAAACCTGTTGAGCTTTGTGTTTCAGCCATTGCTGTTCCCTTACCTACAGTATGGTAAGGTAGTCATTAGGCTTTTTATGGCTGTTGGATGTGTTACAGTGTGAAGTCAGATTGTAGCGTGAAAGTTCACCAAAATAGGTTTGCTTTTTCTCTAAATCAGTGTGAAACTTAGCAGAATTTTTTTGGATCCTGAACTCTGTGAGCCTCCAAAATGCACAGATGCTGCCTTCGATACCTTTAGATTCATTCTTGAACAGCAGCTGAGAGAGACTTGGGCAGCCCAGGAAGCCTAGAAAATTGATATGAAACAGAAGCTGAAGAGAAGCAGTAGCTCCAACTTATTTTATTTTCCATTGATTTAAATTTTCTATCAAAAAGTAATGATCACAGTGTTTTCTAGTGGGGATTGACATCTATTTTTCTAAGAATAAAGGGCAAAAATGACATTTGGATTCCAGAAGAAATGTCATTTAGCTGTGTCAAAGAAAGTATCTGGGACTCTAATGACCTACTTTCCTGTTAAGTCTCTAGGCCATTGCTGAAGTTAGGAGCATAGGGAAAATGCATTTCATCTTCAAAGACTTCAAGATGAGGTTTATAACTTTCTTAAAGAGAAAAAAAATGAATCCTCTCTGCTGAATTGAGACAGAGAAAGTTTCGGCCCAAGATGGATATTTTTCCCTGAAGATTTGAAAATTCAACCACCTGCTTTAAACGAGAAGTTAGAGAAAATGCACTGTGTTAAACCAGTGTATTCAGTTTGAAAAGAAGGTGAAAATTATATACTTTTACTTCTGTATAGGTCTAAATAAATAGAAAGGGCTTTGGATAACACAAATAGCACAAGGACTGAAAAATACTTTCATATATCCATGGGTCCTAAGGGTACTGACAGATGAAGTGGCTAAGTCATTATATTTTAGAAGTTGTGGCAAGGTGGTGAAGTTCCCACTGACTGCAAAAAAGGAAATATAACCCTCATTTTCAGAAAAAAGGGAAGACCCATTAGGCTTTAATCTGAAAAAGGATAGTTTTAGATTAGATGTTAGGAGGAAATTCTTTACTGTCAGAGAGAAGCTGTGGATTCTCCATCCCTAGAAGTGTTCAAGGCCAGGCTGGATGGGGCTTTGAGGACCTGGTCTAGTGGAAAGTGTCCCTGCCTATGGCAGGATTGTTGGAACCAGATGATCTTTAATGTCCCTTCCAGTCCAAAACATCCTGTGGTATGATTCTATGGTATTTTAGTTGGAATCAGAGCCACTTTTGAGTATTTGGAGCAAAATTGCACTTTGTATTTTCCTGACATGCCATATTAAAGCAGGCTGAGTATCAAGTGTATTTCACCGTATTTTTAGCTGAATCTGATAGCTTGCCTACAGACTTTCATCACTCTGTTGTAGGAAATAATAAACTGCTCACAACCGTGAGTCCACACGTGTCAGGTAACCAAGCAGGCTCACAATGACTCTGCGTGTGGGGGTTTCAGATTGGTTTCCCAATCTTCTGGAACGAGCCAGATGACAGACTGCTGTCTCCTTATGTGCTACGAATTTGGATGGGAAAACCTGCACTTGGTTTTGACTGTGCCTACTAAAAATCGCTGCTCTCACACCAGTTTGTGGAGTTCAGTGAGGCAACCAGAGAGAGATTCTAACTTAGATGTTGAATCAGAAATAGTACAGCTAGGGCATAGCTGTACATCAAAGCAGTCTAAGCACATGGATAGAAGTGGAGCAGATGGCTTCTGGATCTCACTGCCTTGGAGCAGGGAAGAGCTGATGCATTGTGCCTCATTGGGACATGTAGACATTCCCCACCCTTCACTACTATTTCAGATTCTTTGGAGTCTTTACTATAAATTATCCTGTCCTGAAACCATCCTTATTTTGAAAGAAGCAAAAGATTTTTGTTTTTTAAATTAACTGTTCATGATGAAGGAAATATTCAAATTGACATACCATGCTGGATCTTGAATTCTCAAATGCCTTTTTTGGTTCATGGAATTTACTGCATCACTGCAATCAGTACTTCAAAGCTTTATGTAGCTGCATCACTTGAAGAAGGGAGATATGGTGAGGGGCGGTAGGTGAGAAGAAAAAAAATGGAAGGAGGTGGAGAAGACAATAATTTTATCTGACTTTTTCAGTGTATTCATTTTTGTGTTAGTGGCAAATACTCTTCACAAAATGCTGGACCTGAGTAAAAGGAAAAAAGGTAATATTTTTGTCTCCCACTTATTCAATGGCTCTCAAGCACTCCTGTACATGAACTCCAGCACCTTAGCATAGTTGTGTTGGAGCTTCCTGCATAATTCATCATAAAAGAACATGAGGCATTCAGCAGTCAGTGCTCATTCAGAGATGTTCTGCATTACTAGCAGCACTGGTAAATATGCCTGCTCCATACATAATTTATGGTTCTCAGCAGAGATAGTTTTATGCTTCATAACAGGCTAGCTTTGATCCCTTAAAATTTGTTTGTTCAACTTAGGGGTTGGGTGCAAAACAAAGACTTTAAAATCTCCTTCTTTCATTGCTTATTTCAACAGTCGTCATTTCTCCATCCCGTTAACAAGGTTGAAATTGTTTCTGACCCACTTTTGGGGAAATGAACCTTCCTGTAATGGATTGTGTGTGTAAGACTTTTTATTAGCCAATTCCCTCCACACACAACTTGAAGTAGAATGAAAATTGGTTTAGAAACCTTAGTATAGTCTATTCTGTGCTTCTGCTTAAAGAATTTATTGTTATTTCTTGTGACCTGTAGGAGGAAAATGTAGATAGACCTTGTGTTCTGTGAATCCCTCTTTTAATGCTGTGATATAGATAGAGACTATATATAAATGGGTAAATGAATGTGTTGGAACTCATTGAGATGATTCCATTCTTCAAATTCAGTAAGGTCTCAAAGTAAAAAAAAAAAAAAAAAAAAGAGCTTTATAATGTTTCCATTTCCAGTAGTATGTCAAAACAAAATACTATGCATTTCTAAATGAAAATTCTCATTGTTCCTCTCTGCATTTTAAAGAGTCTAAAGTTTTGGGGTTTATTTTAAACAGAAATTCATCAGAATTGATGCATTCCTGTGACATGTATCAATTTGTCATTTAAGCATTTTCTGATGGAGTTTGTTCTTTCACCATTCTCCTGCTTGATGCAATTTTCCCTGTCCTATTCTCTGTTTGTTTGGTTGGATTTTTTTCCCAATGATTGCTATCCTTTAACCTATTATCATTCTTTGTTTTTAAAAGCCTTGTTCACACCCAATCTATTTCAGCTACAAAATTTCAGAATTGCTATGTGGTTTTCATTTTTTCAGCAAATACTAAGATCTGGCCTTTGGAAACTAGGTCCCTTTTATACATGTCAAGTTAGGCATGTAAAGATCGATTACAAGTTGCTTATTGCTGTTCAGACTTCTTGTCACAAGCTTTTTTTCTCCAGTTTCTCAATGTTTCAGTCCTTTGCAGGTAGTCTACCCAAAGGAATGATTTAAATATTCTCACTGTCTGCAGTTCAATTTAGTTTTTTCTGTTTTTCTGCCCACTAGACCAGTATTATGAGTCTTGCTGCATCAGATTCCATTTCTGTAGTGTCATCTGCAAGGCATAACATCATTTTAGTCCCTCCTTCCTTTCTGCTGTTACGTTTTGGTGTTTTAAATGTTGGGAGTTTTTTTACTAAATGTGAATTCTTGGCTATTTTTAATGATATTAAATGAAGCCTACATATACAGCAGAAATTCAAGATGGAGAGTGGAGTAGAACAAGCTCTTTTACCGTCCCTTTGACTTATCTTCTGTAGTCATTAATCTGTGTGTGATTACACACCAGCAAAGTTTTTTTCTGACTTTTTAGGGGTGTGTTTGCTTAGAGAATGGACATAGGTTTTCTATCTCATCTTTAATAGCACAGTCACACTAGAAAAGCTACCTTCTACTTTTTACCTCCATTTGCTATTTTAATACTTTTGGTTGAGTCATCTGTAAGTATATGAAGAAGAACAAATAAGAAATTTACTTTCTTGTCTAGCTTTCTTGTCTGGCAGAGCTAGCAAATGTTGCTTGTAGCAGTGAGGGGGAGTAGTCAGTTTCTCATTGTATAACGGTTGAAACAGATATTGTGAGATGTCGTGATCTATTTC